>VYXH01001549.1:122728-156048 GCA_013397275.1 Burhinus bistriatus | reverse complement strand
GACTGAGTTCCTCGGTGTGCAGCTCCTCCCCCAAGCTGCCGGTCCCCGCACGAGCTCGCTGCTTTTCCTGGCTTCAAAAGCCCCAAAAGGAGCCCCTTGACAGCCTTTTTCACCTCAACTCCCTTCCCCGGTGCAGACTTACCTGCACTGGAACTGGTCTCCTCGGTGAGTGGAGAATCTGTCACACTTAGCCATATTCAGGTTTACTGTATCAATTATAGTATAGTAACTATATGTACAATAGTAAACTAATCACTTACTGTAGTTAACTAATTTAAGTATTCTATAAACCATGACATCTGTAAGGTCAAGAAAGTGATAAACAATGAAGACTGCTGGTTGCTTAGGACAGCAGATCTTGGGTTAGTGAGAAGATACAAAAAAAGTTGGAATCTTCTTTAAACATCTGTTGTAGCAGTCTAACAGCTGCTGTTTCTAACAGCTGTACATCTGGAATCATGGTGCTGTCATCTGGTAAGGCTAGGTCTGTTTGCATTTCTTTTTTAATCTTGTCAAATATTTCTATGTTGTTTTATTTTCTTTGAAAATGACAGCTTGAACCTTACTTCAAACTCCAGCTCTCCAGCTCTTTTGAGGATGTAAAGTATAAATGTTCCTATAATCTTCAAAATACTTTATATAAGAACAGAAAGGAATCATCTTTTCTAGTTTCTCTAAACACCAAGAGAAGTTGGAAGCACTGTAGCATCTTCCTCCTGTTGTCTTTTTTAGCATCTATCCTCCCATTTTTAACAGAAATTTAAGCTACATTTTTGAAATAGTGGTCCCTAAGGGTAGGTACCTAAGTCTTGACATAACCTTCCAGATATCTGACCTCAGCAGATAACTAGCTTCAGCGCTTTACCTATCTCTCTCCATTGCCACCTCTAAATAATTTTTAAGTCCATTAACCACTTTCAATTAAATTTTATAGAGGAATAAAGGTGTCAAAACCATTGATTTCATATACGGTTTGGAAGAACAGTAGCTGCACCAGGCAAATAAACCCACGTTGTGCCTTGAGTGTTTGGTCAGCTGGCTGTTCCATAAATACACATATAAGCTGCCACCAACTGCAGCCCATGTTGTGCCTTCTCCTGCCAGTATCTAGGGAACACAAGAAGCAGCAACATTTTGCAGTGAAGAGGTTTTGAGGACAAGGGCTGGAGCAGGAAGTATAAAATACCATGCAGTGGGCTAAGTGCTATGAAGGAGAGCAGGATGCTTTGCCTTAGGGATGAGTCAGATAGAGAAGTTATGTGGAGCATGCAAGGAACCAGAGCTTAGCATAACTGAGGGCATAAGAACATGCCACACACATCCATAGGAAATGTCACTTCTGGTGATGCTGGATCTTGCTGTGGATCTTATGGAATATCTTTTTAGAAGAAAATATCTTTTATGCCTTCAAATAAACTATTTGTGTAAGTATTTGCCCTGATGATACATGATATAGTGTGTGTGTATATATAGGTATATGGAACACATATATAGTGTTTTGGGGGTATTTTTTGTGCATTAGGAAACTTCAGCAAAATATACATTAAAACTTATTACCTAATGTGCAAAAACAGTGCCATTTTCCTTTTATTACAGAGTCACTTTGGTGCTGATTATTTGATGATATTAATATGTTGATGATATTAATGGTGTTGATTATGATATTAATTGAGGAGATTGGTTGAAGCTATAGGGATACAGAGCACCAGAAGAGACAGGGAATACTGCAAGGTGGTTATTATTCTGAAGTAGAAACTGTGTGCAATATTATAGTATTAGCAGTTTCATTTTGAGTGCTTTAGTTTTTCTAAATGTTGTAACATTGCACTGTGTAACTTCAAGCAATATATGTGGTTGAATTTGTTCATTACTAGACAGAACTAGTCTATTCAATTTGGAGTGAAATCATGTGCTATGAATACTGCCAAAAGTAAACCCGTGATTCTCTTTGTTAGCTACCTACCAACAGCCTACTTACTCTTTTAATAATTCCATTATTGTGTTAGGAGACAAAAATGTGACCACAGAAACCCCAGAATAGCAAGTTCCTCTTATAAATACAAACAAATAATAAGATGCAACAGGCAGTTTATTTCTGGATAATTGTAGGTTGGTGGTTCAGTGTGTACATCCCAAGGTCAATTGACTTTGATCTTTACAGAGGGTCAGTAACCGCTCTGAAATTCAGCGAGTAGGGTGTTATATTCACAACAGGAAACAGAACTTGGTCTGTAGGACGGATGGAAAACCATCTTACCCACCAAATTACCAGGTATCATAACCAGCAATATGACATTAGTGGGAACTGAACTGCAATTTACAGACATCTTGCATAACCTAAAGCCACTTCATAAATGAGATTAACTATGCTGTTTAAATCTGTGTTACAGAGTGAGGTAAAGGAAGGATGTTATTTCATTCTGGAAAATATCCACGGCCTGCAATTTCACTTTTTTGGAATTTAATTACCACAGCTATAAAAGTACATTTTCAGTACAACCTTGTTACAAATACGCGTGCTACAAAGCTGCTTGTCTATAACGTATTCCATTTAAGCACACAAAAAAGTTAGCGCTTAGCCTTAACCTATTAAAATATATGGGATCTCACTTTCATTATACAGTTTTGGTACTGCTGTTTCATACAGTTTCATATCAAGGTGACTTTAGCATGCTTAGAAAAGGGCCCTGAGGTACTGTTAGCCCCAGCTGTCCTTGCCCATCCCCCTGGGTCTCCCCCCACCTGCTCAGGGCCCAGCACCCCATCCCAGCCCCCCGGGGCCATCAGCCCCTGCCCCAGTGATGCCGCAGCAGGGCCGATCTCCAGCTCCCCACAGCCCTGCCCTGCCCGGCCACGGGCCCTGCTCAGTCGGGCCCACCTGGGGGCCCACACCCTGGCCCGGCCTTAGCCCGTCCCTGTGCCCATGGAGGTGCCCGATGCTGGGGGCTGGGGCTGCCCCAGTGCTCCCTGCTGCCCTGCTCCTGGCTGGGGCAGTGGGATGGGCCCTGGCTGCCAGGTCCTGCCATCACCCACCCGGGTAGCAGCTGTCTCTCACCTCTGTTCAAACGCACTTTTGGAAGTGGGGCCGACATCATGGAGTATAGCGCATGACTTTGTAATACCAGAGACAGGCAATAATGAATTGTACAGCTTAATGCCAGTTGGATCCGCTGTTTTCATGCTGTATCAGGTTATAGTCTTACTGCAAAAGCACATGAAAGACGCCCTTAAATTCTTCCCACATGCTTTGCTGAAGTAATTCCTGTGTGTGTAGCATGGGTCCAACTCAATGTTTAAAACCCTGGTAAAATTTTCCTGGAGTGTTGTTTTAAAGTGAAGCAATACTATCTATTGGAGATGAACACAAATGCTGTAAATGTACTCATTCCGGAAATAAATAAAAAATAAGTGCTCATGGTATGAATACTTTGAGCACAGCTTTCCCTTGCCTTTTCCTTCTAGTCGTGCTGAAGAGACCCCGTTGCCACCACCCTTGGCGCTTTTGGAGGGCTCTGCCAGAGGAGGCTACTCCAGATTGTGGCTAATTTGAAAATAAAAACAACAACTCTCCTTTTACAGTAATTATGTATGCGACAACAAGCAGAATGTCAAATACAGACAGCTAATGCTGGAGTCCTGCGTGCGCTTTAAACACCTTCTTGCTGGAGGCATGAAGCCTTCCCTTTTTCAGGCCGCTCTATTTAAATGTTTTGGGCCAGGACATTTGGAGGGGGGGCGGGCAGGAGAAAGACAGAGTCTGGACGGTTTTTATCTGACTGTAAGTCATTAAAAGCAAACCAGATGGTTCACTTAACAGTGGTATTAAAGTAAAATGAGTAAAAGTATGCCTAGGGCATAGTAAAATCTTTGATTTGTCATTCATCCTCAGCCTTAGCCAGTGATTGATGGACAATTTCACCAAAGTGTCCAGATTAGATTCTGAATGAATCAATTTACTGTAATATTAATACAGTGCAATTGCTGGTGCGTTTACTTTTTATTGCATAGACTGCTTCTTCACAATTTTGCTTACCTTTGGGGTATTGCTCAGTTCAGTCACCAGTTGAAATGAATGCCATTGAGTAACACTGAGTTCCTATGGAAAGATAAAGTCTGCCTTCATGTGGAGTCCTAAAAACCTTTGGCTGAAGTAACTTTGTCTTGAGGAATGGTAATATGGTACAGCCCAGACGACAAGAGCACTGTGTCCCAAGGCGTTTTATTCTGTCCCGTGACTATCTGCCATGGCCCATTTATCCAGCCAACTTTATGCAGAGAACAATGGACGCTCTTTTGCAACAAGGGTTATCACACAGAGTAAAGCTGTAATATCTTGCATTGGCTAGGATCTGCTCTGCTAAAAGCATCTGCAGTATAATTTATACACATACCTCACCACAGCAAACTTCTTTTGCAATGTCATGTCTGGGTAGTGAAAAATAATTTCAACTTAAAAGGAAAGGAGGGGTTGTTATTACTACTCATTTCATCCTCATAACCTAACAATGGTGTTACATTTTATATACAAAACCATGAACTGTATTTTTAAGTGCATCTTGCCTCCAGGCCCTTCTTTTGGCCTCAACTTGCACTATTTTTTTCTCCTTTAATTTTATTCCCAATTTATTTTTTTTAACCTGGTTACAGTAGCAATTTCCGCCTTTGTATAAGTCACACATACAAAATATTTCTTCCAAGATAAACTGACACTTAAGAAAAAATAAAACAGATGATTGTCTTTTCCTGGATAAAACTTTTCTACCAAGCAAACAGTCAAGGACAGATAACATAACCTAAAATAATAAATCATTTTTTTGAATATTTTCCTCAAAAGTAACTGTTACAAATTTATCATCTATGAGAAACTTTTCTAGAGATCTGCTTGCTTTTTCTAATATAGAAAACCAAATTTTTTTCTGAAAAGGGAACAATATCCAAATTATTTTGGCCCAGCTATTAAGCGGTTGATGCTGGTTTGCTGATATAGGCCTATCCCACAAAAACCCCAAGGGCAAGCAGTTAGAGAACTATCCTAGTTTACTGAAATCAAACAGATTGTAATCATACCTTTTGAGACTCTTTGTGAACCATGTTCTTGAGGCCACGTGTGGTGACACACTGTGAGTTCGCTGTTGGTTTGAAGACCAAGCACTCAGCCAGCCTTAGCTGTATGTAATATATAGCAGTACACGACATGACCTCCCCCGGGTCTCACTCTCACAGTAAATAATCCACATACAGCCTGGCCAACCGAGCACTCAGTTTGTTCTGTCATGTCTTAGGAAAGTTGTAAAACTAAAGATATTGAAGCTGGAAAGGATCTTTTCAGAGGAAATTTTTTTTTTTCAAAAGTTAGTGCTTTTGCTGAAGGGCTAGAGATTGAAGCTTGGATGAAGATCACCTCATTCTCAATATTGATGAGTCCTTACACTGAGATATACTTTGTCTTGATATCTGAAGTCACAGTCTATCTTACACAGGTGGATTAATTGTGGAGGAGGAATGGAAATTTCATAAACTTGAAAAAATCACACAAGTTTCCGTTTTTAGCTCTTTAGATGGTCTGGGCTAGGTAAAGAATATTATGGAAGACAATTCCCAGTGGTTCCAACACCTTTTCTAGCTTGACCTTTTTGGTACCTTTTTCATTGAAACCAGGTTTAATTAAAATTATTATAAAAATGAGTTTGGGAGTTCAGACTGTATCAAGTCTCACAACAGCACTGTTCCATGATTCATATGAATTAATGATAGCCTGTTACCGAGGGCTCTTTTTGTCCCAGTATGATGCAGGCAAAGTTAAAAAGGCTTTCAAGGAAAACAAAAGTTGAATTTTTGATATGAAACAATCATAAAAAATACACAGTTTTCAAGACAAAATTATTTTCTTGCCTTTTCTGTTGCAAGTTGCCTTTGAGGAAAATTGTACTCAAGTATCCTATTGAAATTACTTCCCACAGTAGACTTCTAGTCTGACTTCTTAACAAGCAGGTCTAACAGATATTCATCAGAGGCTGAGGTTATATCTAGTAAATCATGTAATTCCTCTAGGCCCTATGGCTGAATGTGTCGGCCAACTGAATGGGACTCAGGAGACCTGAACTCTATTCCAGGTTCCAAGACCAGCTTTCTGAGAAACTTCAAGTTTCTATGCTTTGTTATCCAAAAACGAAGCAAATCCTATTGACTGCTTTTGTGATGGGTTTTGAAATCTGCTTATGAAAAATGCTGCATACAAGCTACTTATTGATATTCTTCTTATCAAGAGAAAGGGCTCTGTGCAAAATTACGTGGAATGTCTATTTCCTTCCTGAAGGTTAAAATTAAGAAGAGTGCCTCAGCACAGCTGCTAATGATTAAACATGCTATGGTTCTGCTATTTTGTATTTTTGGACACTTTTGGAATGTGTGGTGAGAAAGAATTTTGCACTTAAAGGCAGACTTATTGCATAGGGCATGCTTTCTGTAGGTACCATAGGCATAAGCGCACATGCTGGAGCACTGTGCCACCAAGTGTGTTGTCAGTAGGCTGCCAGCATAGCACTGCTCTGGGCAGAAAGTTGGAGGAAGCCCAAAACATGACCATATAGTCATGCTGGAGGCTGCCCTTCCAGCATGGTAGGGGCATAGCCAGGCATTGGTAAAGTCTATGTGAAAATTTTCTATATTCTTTCAACCTACAAATCTTTCTCTTCTACAAAGCATGCTATCCAGCAATGCTGAGTACTTTGCCACATAGTCAACTAGGTATTTTTTTTTCTAACTTGTATGCAGGAAAAGAGAAACAAAGAGCTGGTTGAGAAAGTCCAGCTCTCCTGACTCATAAACCTGTCTTTTCTATGAAATCAACAATTTCCAGGAATCTGCTACCTGACAGATTCATTTTTTCCCCATGAATTTCATCACCTATGCCCTGACTTTAGAATCCATTTTAATGTTTCATTTTTTGAATTTTTATTTTTTCTAATGTAACAACAAAATAAATTGCAATTGATTAGTCTTGATTTTAAGGCCAGGAGGCATAAATAAGCCTTTATCAAAGGAACAGTCTTGAGAGTATGATTTAATCGGTCATACCTTGTGTGTGGGCTAAGCAGCATTTCAAGAGTTGGGGAAATCTCCTGGGAAGAAGAGATGATTGTTTGGGCAGCTTATGCTTTGTATGCTAATTACCATCACTCTTTTGTTTCCCCTGCCCCCACCATGTTTCATCTTGGTCCACGTTCCTTTGGATAAGGCAACTGATCTCTTCATTGCCAGTGCTGGAATGGTCTCGTATGCCTGCCTGCCTCTACTCTTAGTTTGCCACATCTGTGAATGCATGTATTTATCTGCTATTTGTGTATGTATTTAGTATATTATTATGTTGTGCACTGTGTGGTATATTACATAATATCCACAGGCTGTAAGAGCAGAGCATCCAAAATTTAAACTCGCGAAGTGGCTGGCCTGGCCACTTTTTAATTCTTTGCTTACTGCAATTCCTGAATCCAGTGTTTTTCCACTGTAGGATCTCACTGTCCTACATATTCCTAGGATTCCACCTAAGTCACTAGCATTTAGATCTCATTGATGTATGCTTAGCTTGGGAAAGTGATCTGCAGCTTCAGTTCATGGATTTCCTCAGGCAATTTCTTACAATACTGGAGACCATTTCAATTCCAACATCAAGACACAACTGCTTCTTCTGTGGTGTCATCTCATTTCCCAAAAGCAGTGTACAGCCTTTTGGCTGAGTATTAAGAATAGTAGAGCATGTATCATGATATCAGTTAAAGTATCTAGAATTGTGTCCCAATTATTTATTTTCCTTTCTTTTTTTTATTCCCATTTCACCACCAGCTGCATTCAGACCAGGATAAAGGCGATGGATCACTTAAGTACATCCTTTCTGGAGATGGAGCAGGAGACCTCTTCATTATCAATGAAAACACTGGTGACATCCAGGCCACAAAGAGACTAGACAGGGAAGAAAAGCCTGTATACATACTCCGTGCCCAGGCTGTAAACAGAAGGACTGGAAGACCAGTGGAACCAGAATCTGAGTTCATCATTAAGATCCATGATATCAATGACAATGAACCAATGTTTACAAAAGACGTTTACAATGCCAGCATTCCCGAAATGTCCGATGTTGGTAGGTGCTTACCAATAATTGATTTCAGTGTCTGGTCTGGGTTCACTCTGTGGACTTAATGAAAGGCCCAGAGTTTACAGGCACTGACTACAGACATCCACTGTTTGAGTCTGGATTAAAAGCACCTCAGCCATTTAAAAAACAAAACAAACAAACAAAAAGCTCCAGGAAAACAGTGACAACAGTTTGCTGGAATCAGAGTTGTCAGCTGAGTGAAACCCACTCCCTCTGTTTTACCACAAAAAATGCATGTTGATAAAATCTAGTTAACTCAAAGTGAAAGTGAGCTGAGCTAAGCTGTGTTTTTGTTAACATGATTTAGTAGCAGTGTAATAATATGGTAAAACATGGTCACCTAAGTGTGTCCATACCACCCCTAGATCTGTTCAGAAACCCTTCTTTAGTTCAGGAGGGTAAAAAAAATGGAAAAGGGCAGGTGCAGATGTGGTTGTACACACTTCAGGAGCGAAAACTGTCACCCAAGTCAACTCATCACTGATTCTGAGATATGCCATTAACTTCCTTTGACCTTTTTTTGCTCTTTTCATGCAAAATAAAAAAGCTCCAGAGCCCACTGAAGTCCATTGAAATCTTTCTATTGATTTAAAATGTATCAAGCTGTAAGAATCAATCAATAAAAGAAAAGAAAATAACTTCCTTGAAATATGATTTTAATATTGGATCTTTTCCACGGAAGTTGACATGTTTTGATTCTTCGTCTCTGATTCTTAAAGAGGTCATTTTGATTTCTTTGTCAGAGAGCGATGAATGGTTAAACTGCAAGAAGCACATTTCTAAGCTGAAATAATATCCAGGGAGAGAAGCATTAATTAATCATAATCAAGAACGAGATTAAAATAAAGCTCAAGCAATATGAAAATAAAGACTTTGGGGCATACTCTCCTCTCATTCATGGGACTTGTCACATGGATGAAACCTCGTCTGGTGAAGAGAGAACCTAAGGTTCATATTTTAATATGTGAAGTGAATACTTTATTCACAAATCTGTTTTAAATGCCAAAACCTAATCTCATTTTTTATGTTTGTTAACACTTTGGCGAGGAGTCAACACCATTTCTTTCCCTAGAAGACGTATGAAAAAACAGATTTACATTCCTATGTCAAACACCTTACAATCATGACTAAATTTGCAAAAGTATATTCTTGACCTAGATTCAAATTCTGAATGCCTTCAATGTCTGGGGAAGGGTGTGTTTCTGGTTTCTTCATAAGTAATATGATGAAGAATCTACATATCCAATCAATAACTGTGTATTTTAATGCATTGAGAATAAGCCAACTATCATTTTATTTTTGTATCTATGATGTCTTTTATGAACAGAGAAACTTCTACAAAATAAGTATATCTCTAACCTTTTGCCACAAGTTTGACCTGAACCTGAACTATTCTTTTTCTACATTATAAATTGTCTTGGCCGTGAAAAAAATGGGTGGATTTTTATTTTCTTTAATTTATCATTGCAGGTACCTTCGTTGTGCAAGTCACTGCAACTGATGCCGATGATCCTACATATGGGAACAGTGCTAAAGTTGTCTACAGCATTCTCCAGGGACAACCATATTTCTCTGTTGAATCTGAGACAGGTCAGGGGACCTTATCTGTCAGTCTACGACAATGGCTGTAATTTAAAATGACATACTAAGCCAAGCTAGGACATATTAGACAAAAACTTCAAAGAGATTACATCTTAGTGCAAAATCTGACAAACTTAATAGAGCGATACATCTGTAAACATGACACCTACATTATTTTAATCTTACCAGCAAAGTCTAATAAATACAATTAGCACTGGATGTGAACCAGTTTTCAATCATTTTTAACAAGCAGTGGGTACAGAGCCTGCCGTGGATGCTTAAATTAAACCAAATAGCTTGGCTTTTAGAAGAAAATGAGAAACAGGTGGGTGTGGAAAAAAAGTGCTTAATCCTCATAGATCTTCATAATGGCTAAATTAAGACTGAGGGTTTGTTCAGGTGTTTTTTTTTTTCCTCCTTCTGCTTCTTCAAAACTTGTTTAAAGTAATTATAATTTCTGTACATCTACAACATATCACTTTAATGCTAATTTTATGAAAGGAATCTTAATTAAGAATAATGATAGAAGAAGTAAAATTGGCTGTTGCGCTACACTGGAAGATCACAAATAGAATCCAAAACTTCTGAGTTCCGTTTTTGGAAGATGTTTAAATTATACACAGTGACTGGAATTTTTTATGGGCTGAATAAGAGACAACTTTGGAATGGGTGCATGTAAAACATACGAATTCTGGCTGACTGAATCTGCTGTACCATTGACTATCTGACTACATAGATAGTCTCTTCCCAAGATTTATAACAGAATTCTCCAACAAGAAACAAAGGGTCTCAAGAAACTCCTTAAATGCAAACATCCATTGTGATAGGCTGCTGGAAGCTAGAGAAATTGATTCTCCTCAGCATCCTTACAGGGAAGGAATGGATTATCCCAAACAATTAATCAGATTTTAGCATTTTTTCTTAAATAAATCTTAAGAGACTCAGGCAGGGAAAAGGAGGGAGAGATTAGATATCTCAAAGAAAAACCTGAGGTGAAAAAATGTACGTAATTCTGAAAAGAGGGAGAGCCAAGATCAAAGGGAGCTTCCCTTCAAGCCTAAGGTATAAGCAAGGATTTTTGCACTGATGCACTCATTCTGACTTGAACAGTACACTATGTGCTCTTCTATCTAGAGTTATAAGGCTAATGTAGCTGGGAGTTCACCAGTCATAATCTTTTAGCAAGAGGGCTGTATGGGGCACAGAGGGGAAGCAAGGTAAACCACAGGCTTGATCGTCCTGCCATGGAAATCAATTGCAAAACTCCTAAAGTGAATTAAGTTGCTGTTGAAGCTGCTGTGAATTTTGCCCTGGATTTCAGTACTTGCATTTCACCCCTTTTGCCTATAAGGAGTCGGTTTTCAGCCTAAAGAGACCCAGTCAGAATGCAAACATTTTGCTTCATGGTAAATCTGAACGATTGAATTTCAATAGGAGTTGGCATCATAACGGATATTTGTGCCTTTGAAGAAGGAAGTGACTGGCAAAATCATTTTGATCAATGCATAAACAGAAATATATATACTTGCCTGTGCTTGGATGCTCACAATTTTCTTAGTTAATTTCTCTTCTCCCATTTAAAGTTGTTGTACTGCCTCTTTAATGATGTCTTGTTGAACTTCGCTTTTTTTGGTTTTTTTTAACCACGTCTGTCAAAATAAAAATATTGACAGAACAGGAGAGAAAAGATAGAGCACTTTATAATGAACAGAAAACCTTTTTCCAGTTCAGTGAGAGACTTTAGCAGGGAGCTGAAAGGGGGTAAATAGTTATGTAAAATAACACTGCTCACAAATAGGTAGAACATCTTTCTGGGGATGCCACTAATATTGTGTCTGTCACATAGGCAGCAGCCTGAGATATGATATGACAAGTCTGTAATTTAATGTGCCATCTCATAACAGTAAATATTTGTACCGGGCAAAGTTTACTTATTACACAGAGATTGTTTTGTTCTTTAGGCTGTGTGGGTTTTTTAATAAGAATTTCCATCGAAGTCAGTACCTTACTTGTGAATTCCCTCTCTTTAATTTTCGTATTTTCAGGCATTATTAAAACTGCTTTGCTAAACATGGACCGTGAAAACAGGGAGCAATACCAAGTGGTCATCCAGGCTAAGGACATGGGAGGCCAGATGGGCGGATTATCAGGAACCACCACTGTGAACATCACATTGACTGACGTAAACGACAATCCACCTCGCTTTCCCCAGAGTATGGAATATTTACATTCTATGTTTTTGAAGTAAAATGGACAAAAACCTATTTTTTTTTCACCTCGGATATTGTTTTTGCTGTCATGAACTTACTGAGTATCAGACTTCCTTTAGGAAGAAAAAGACAACACACAAGCAAACAATAGGATCATGCTAAGGTTAATTGCAATAACTGGGAAATATATCTTTAATATTTTTACTCCAGTTGCAATAGATAGTCTGAGATGTGAATTAATGTACAGAAACATTATTTTTCCTGCCCGTTAAATAGCTTTGATATAATCTATATTCTTGATCAATATTATTTCTATTAGACCTTGTCTTTGGCTGCATTTTAAGATATGTGTTCTAATCTAACATATTTAAGTTTTGAAACATATTTATTTAAATGTGTAAAATGATCCCAAGAGCAGTTCTATTAAAATGAATACTCACACCCAGGCAGCATTTGCCTCAATGGATTTTCCTATATTTTTTGCATATAGAAACAGAAGCATGTACATAAATATACCAGATATTTCTGCCTATTTTCCTTCCCCTGTCTCAGATCACTTGGTAGATATCTGTGTGATATTACGGGAATCACTTGAGCCAGATCTCTTAGAAAGTAATTTCTATTAATGACCACTCATGGCCATAAGTGATTCAGCTTTCATCGACTTCTCTTTCCCTCTCTTTCCTTCCTTCTGTCTTTCTTTCTTTTCTTCCTTCTTTCCCTCTCTCTTTTTCTTCTTTTTTGCTTTGTCTAACCACTGCTCTGTGTGTGATGTGTGTGTATCACAGTGTCAGTGTGTGTCAAAGTCAAGAGCAGCTGTTAGAGAAAATAATTGCAGATCCTATCAGACAAATCAGCAAGCTTTGGCGGTTAAGTCACTGGGAAAGTTATTGGAAGCAACTTGTCATTTAAGTTCAAAGTCTGTTCTTAGCCATGGGCAAAGCGTTTCCATTTAAATTAGAGCAACTTAAGAGGAAATATAGCACTCTGCCTCCAATGAGTTAATTATACATCTCTGGACGTAAGTGTCTTCAATATAAAAGCCAAAGATACAGCTTCATAATGCCAACATTCCCCAAGTGGATTTTTTTTTAGAGGAGAATTCAATGTAGCACATTATTAATAGTCATTTGCCTGGATTTGGTTTTAGTGTTACTAAGCTGCATTGGCCTCTGGCAGTTCTTAATATTTGTCTTTTGGCCTCAAGACATTTTTCATATACAATTTTGATATGGCCAACAGAGACCCTGATAATGTCTAGAAAGGGACATATGTTGCTAAATATACATGTATGTAGGAAATCAAAATGCCCATCCTTCATACTAGAAGATAAACAGAAAAATATGTTGCTTTTATCCACATGAAAGTAAGGCAGAAGCTGAAGGCTGTTGCCCCAGGAAGGCCTGAAAACACAGCGACTTGCTAACTTATCTGTGCATGCCCAGCATGAAAGGGTGGGCTGAGAGATGGTGTCCAAAGTACCATGAGACCGACTGACAAAATTTCCTTCTCTGTCTGGTGCAGGCACATACCAATTCAGAGCTCCTGAGTCTACGCCAGCTGACTCACCAGTTGGCAGGATAAAAGCTAATGATGCTGACGTGGATGAAAATGCAGAGATTGAATACAGCATCACTGAGGGGGATGGATATGACATGTTTGCAATTACCACAGACAAGGACACACAGGAAGGAGTTATAACTGTCAAAAAGGTACACAACATACTTAATCTCAGCCTCTGAAATACCAGTCAAAACTTTATGTGACACATATTTGTTTTCCATTGTTAGTGTAACGTGTTGTTTATTAATTTGAATGCTATCTATTAGGAATCTCTACATTACCTATGTAAAGTTTCTTTTGTACAAGCAATTGGGGTCCTTCCTCTTATACCCTCCTTTACTAAACCAATGCACATATTTTGAAGGACCTCAGAGAGTAAATAACCTAGGGAGTGGGGCAGGACTGAGAAAAAATTCTACAGTCTGAACATATCCCCAGAATAACTCAAGAAGGGACCACCACCCAGCTGTGATTTTCTCCCTATGATGCTTACAGGATTTGCTCACTTACTAGAAGGCACTGGGTTAAGACCACAGAAATAATCAATATCACATTGCCTATTTTGCAGTATCAGAAGGTGTTGAATTGTATACCTATAATGTATTAAAGTACATAGACAAATTTATTTTGACTCACATTTTGTAAAAATGTAACTAATGAATCCATCAGCATGCTTTTGCTTTAGAAAAAAAAAATCACAGTGCCTTGCTGGATCACAATGGACATCATCTACTAGGTTGCACATTGGCTGTCAGAAAAGGTTTGAGAAATATTGTTTACAGTGGATTATCAGGCAAGCTTGATAAGGTTACAGATATCATCCTCCATCAGTTCAAGTTCAGTCATCACTAGATAGACATTGTGTGGATTTTCCGAACATGCACTTGCTTGTTGATATCAGTACGACACCTGTCATTACTTGTTTTTTAGGAGATGCCTTCCAGGGGCTGATTATGATATCAGTCTAACTCTGTTTGCATTCCTGTCCATTTCAGACAGAAGCTGTGATTCTTCTACAACATAATGGAAAAACGGGGTGAATACTCTCTCCCCACGTTTCTCTAAGTACTGTAACAAGAAGTCACTAAATGCTGCTTCTTCATACTTTTAAAAGAGTGTGATAAAGTCATAGCCTATCATGAAATCATGTTTTCCTTGATGGGTGGTCCTGGATGTCCAGACACCAGATGTCACAGTGTTTCATTTCAGTGATGGAATGCCAATATTTAAATAAGCAGCTCCTAGAAAATCTTTCCCCCCTTAGTGTGTGGTGCTTACAGGCAAGGAGCAGACAAGAAAACATCAAAATGTCAAAAATGACAGAATAAAAGGCATGAAGAGTTAAGACTAATTGAGAAGGAAAGATTAATTGATGTTTCGGAGTTCCAGGCGTAGAATTCCCCCCAAAAAGTGGGTTTTTTCTATACTGTATCATCAGTAGCATAGAGCCCTGTCTTTTTCCTTTCTGCTGCCATTCTAATTCCAGTTCAGTCTCTGTTATTTAACGCAGGCCTCTCCATAACATCCCACCGTTCATTGGGCTAATCTGGCTGCAAGCCACAGCTATCCCCATAGACCTCTCAAACTTCTTTTTTCTCTTCCCAGGCGTTGGATTTTGAAAATAAAAGCCTGTATATTCTGAAAGTGGAAGCTACCAATACTCACGTGGACCCACGATTCCTCTACCTGGGGCCATTCAAGGATTCAGCTACAGTCAGAATTCAGGTGGAGGATGTAGATGAACCTCCCGTGTTCAGCAGACCAGCATACATAATGGAAGTGAAAGAAGATGTTCCAATAAACAGTGTAATAGGAACAGTAACTGCTCAGGATCCAGATGCTGCCAAGAACCCTGTCAAGTAAGCATAGACTCTTTCAACTTGTGCGTAAAAATTTTTTGCAGATTTAATTTCACTTTTTTCATGTCAGCACACAAAAAAATCACTTTTAACAATGAAATTGTTCAGGTATGCTTAAATATGGAGTATTGTAGATGGTAAATGATCTCTCACACTTAAGCATATCTAGGCATGTGTGATTGTGTTCACATGGCCCTTGCATCTTGAATTGCATCCTATCCCATCCTATCCTCTTCAGTAACTACTGTTTGTGGTTATTTCTACCATGGAAAAATTTACTGCAAAAAGAGCACTAAGAAAATGTTAGCATTCTCCTTCCACCTTTAACATTTTCCAGTGCAATGGGGTGCATCCTCTTGGCTATATGACAGGGGGTGATTCAGCAGCCCTTTCTTCTCCCATCCATCCAGACCATCACATTTACTTTCTCTAAATTGCAAGTAGAAATACCTTAAAAGCAGCTCATGTGCACACACAGACTCTGATCTCACTTGTATCAGTGTAAGGTTAGTAAGATAAGAATCAGTCTCATGGACTTCATAAATTACACTTGCCATGAATCAATAAACTAGTCTTAGAGGAAGTGGAGGAAATGTTAAGGTTGGAGTAGCTAAACCTAAGCCTTCATTTTTTGTAAATTAACAGGTACATTGTTTCAGTACCTTTCAAAACATACTGGAGTACTTAAGTCATGTTGGATAGAATATAAAAGAAATTTTAAATAGTTGTGTGCTTTAATTAAAGTTCATTGCTACTGACAAGGCAGTCAGAGAAGGAAATGAAAAATACAGCAATATTAAATTCAGGTCAATTTTCATCATGTCTCTGGGTTGGGCACCTTGGAAATGCAATCGTAGTCTTAAGATCAAAATAGAACAATGCAGGTTTAATAAAAATCCAATCCATCAATACTTTGCACTTCTGCAAACAACTATCTTTCATCAAGATATCTTACAAAGTTTATGAGGCATGAGTAAGTTTTAAAGCTCTCCACTCATCTTGTGGAGAGGTAAATATTATCATCTTAATTTCCTAGATGAAGAAACTAATCTAAAACATTTCTGGCAGCAGCCCTCTCTGTCTTCAGTTTACATGCAATGCCCTGCATGTGAGTTCTTGTTCAAGACTAAGCCCTGTAATTTTAATTAAGGTTTGCTTTCATTTATATCATGACATGCAACAATTATATGGAGTTCGGAACAAGCAGAGCATAGTAACTTAAAGAGCAGCATAATGTTTTGATGACTTTGGTGAAGCCCAGGGATGGAATGAACACCTTCTATAGCATGTCTTCATGGGCATGCTAGCATGAAGATGAAAAATTGGTTGGGGTAACACCTACGCCCCTTGCAGTCTTCATATGAACTTGCTTTTTTATATCTAATGGCACTGGAGAGTGTGGGGAGTGCTTCCCTGCTTCCCTGTGGTAATAACTACAACCATTTGCATTTCACACCAGCACCAGCTCCTAATTATAAGTGATTTACGATGGATAGGGATTATGGTGTTCATTGTTGAGTACTGCCCACTGGCTCTTTTCTGTTAATTGAATGTGTGTGCTAAAATTTACCTATCTTTCAAAGGGCATTTTTTTAATACAGTATAGGTACTTTGCATATTAAAGTATCAGATAATTATTGAGCAAAATTTAGCAGAGGTGTCCAAATTGATGCAGTGCAGTGGAAAACTTGTCTCCTTTATACTTTAATAGCATGCAACAATCAAGGTGAAAGCAGAAGAAAAAGAAAAATTATGAAGAGGTTAGAGTAAGAGAAATAAACACAGCAAGATGAAACATGAAAATCAGTAAGAGGGGAAGGAAATCAGCAGAGATCAGTAGCCTGAGAGATGTTAGCTTGCAATAAATGTAATTTTATGGTGCTAATATCTTGGGTATCTCCTAGAATTTAGGGGCACAGGTTGAGTCTGCATCTTTTTGACAGGGTGATTTTTTTTTTTCCAGCATGCAATAGAGATGCTAAATCTGATTTTCAGTGTGAGCTTCAGGGAAGATGCAATTAGACTGTAGATATATGACTTGTCACTTGCTTATCAATTTTTCTTGATGGTTGAAAATAAAATCTTTAGACACTTGATATTACAATGAAAACCTTCCATTTTCTCCTCTACTCGAGTGAAGATTTCTCTTTTTAAACAAACGGAGCCCTAACTCTGTTAGATGAAAGCCCCTTTGATCTTCCATTAAAGGAAACCTTCACAATATCATTATGAAAATGCATTATGAAAAATTCACACACACATCTCTTCCTGACCCACAAATCTTCCTGACTTGCGGTTACATTAGACAGCAAGCTGCTGAACATCAGAAGACAATGAAGCAATAGCAAAATATGAAGCGGGTATCTGCCCTAGTTGTTAGAGTGCATAATCGTTCATGACCTGTGTATTGGTAGAGCAATATTTCATCAGTCCAGCCCTTATAGCTAAGCTTTGCTAGGATTTGACATTAAAAAAATAAAAAAATACACCAATAGATGTTTGGCTATGTTTGAATATGCATCCATATGCAGCAACATTAATATGCTCCCAAGTAACACTCCACTGTCCAGCTGTGTTATAAAAAAAAGTTTTGCATTCTGCTTGTGTTTAATCTAAACAGAAATATTATGAGCCACCGCATACTGAAAAAAATAATGCTGCAACTGGCACTGCTGTATTGTACATCAGATCGTTTTAAATTGCTAGTTGAGTTTTTTTGCTATAGTAACTCCTCAGAGGCATAATGAAGTTCATCAGTCACTGGAACTGTCTCCCTGCTGTGATTTGATTTACTAAAGTATCCCAGATGAAAATGATCTGCAAACAAATGTAAGGCTTAATTTTGTTTGTGTATTTTACTGACAACATATTTGCATGTGTTAGATTCTCTCTTTCACCCTCCCCTTCTTCCTGTAATGTACAAGGAGACACTGGAGTCTACATAGATACCTTTTAGCTTCCTGGCTTGCCAATTCCTCAAGATTTGAAAGGGACAAAGTCCTGAAATCTGACAAATACACACCAGTAATTTCATTAAATAAATGTAAAAGTGAGTTTGATGTTGTCTGCTTAATTCTTACTAGGTTATGATCCATAAGTCAGAATCACCACCAAATCAACATAATTAACAGTCCTTGATCAAAAGAGACTGGATTATACAAATTGAGAAACAGACGTGACAGTCTAGCTTATTAAAATCATCCTTCTAGACCAGGGTTAATGGTATAATTAGAATATACTTTAACTGAATTGCCCTTGCATGTATTTTCTTTTTGATATGAAGAAATAAAATTAACATTTCATTAAGAAGCTGTTCTCTGATTGTTTGTTGGGGTTTGGGTTTTTTTGAGTTTAACTTTCCCCTGTACAAATGACTGAATATACATATGGTTTTACAAGGAATTATGTTTTAAAAGGCTTAATATCTTGAAGAAGAAGTCCTCAGTGTTGCAGCTCTGGTAACCTTAAAAAAATCCAGAATTTTTTTTTTTCATTTCTTACAGATCCTGTACCACAGATTGAATTTGGGAAATCTTACAAAGATAGTGATTACAATATGTCAAGGCATTAAAATGTGCTAAGGCAGTAAGATATTTTAAGTCCATTCATAATATGAAGCATGAGTGAAAGCATAATTGAAGAAAAAAAAACAACGAATGGACAACTCATGCCTCAAGCTAGTTGCTTACTTAAATATCTTGCTGAATACAAGCATGAAACATACTGTTACAGCTGGTTGGAACAGCTAATCTAAGGAAAATCCTGATATTTCATTTCAAATAGGAATGCAAAATATAGATTTACTGCAAAATGGAAACACCAAAGTATTTCAGCTGAAAGTTATGGAAATGAGCTACGGAATATCTGAAAAATAATTGAATTCACAAAATACCAACATAATATAATATAAAAGCCTGAATGAATGAAAGTTAAAATGAAATGTTTACCATATCAAATACTTACTTTGTCAAAATATAAGAGAGTCAGACCGGTTTGTATAAACTTGTTTCCATCAAACATTTCAGCTAAGTCAACAAATTCACATGTACTATTTAGATTTGGACAAAACAACACAGCTTGCTGGAGCCATCCCATCAGTCAGCGCTGCATATTACATACCTTCTCACATACTCATATACTCTTTTCGAGCTGATGGTAACGTTTCAGTGCTGCATAAAGGAACTAGGTTAGTGACACCACAGCTGACTTCACACAGCTGAAGTGACAGCAACAAGTAAAAACTAAATCAACTCCTGAAAAACTAGCAAGGTGTGCCTATGCAAGTCCTACCAAAAAAAGTTAGCTTTTTGTGCGGGGATGTTTGAGCTTCATTTGGTTGTTTCCATAGGAATTTAATGTGGGGAAAAAAAAAAAAAAAACAATTTAGTGCAAATAATGAATATCTGCTATAGTTTTGTTTAGGAAGGTACGCTACAGTAAAATTCTCATTTTAGAATAAGACCAGTCTAATTTGCTGTGGATATTATATCCCATTTTTTTACTTGCAAAGAAGAAGAAGAAGACGAAAAGCAGTTACAAGATAATTAGCAAGTTAGTTCATTTTAAACCTTTGTCAGAATCGCATGTTTCAACTGGACTCTGCTATTCCCTCCTTCTTCCATGCAAGATCTTTCTCAGAATTAAGAGACACTGCACAGGCACTGGGAAATCTGTGCAGAATAAGGGACATGTCACGCAGCTGCTCCTGGGGCAGAGCGGGGAACAGAAATTTTTCTTCAGCCTCTACATTCCCCTCCATTCTGCAGTGGCAGTAAACTCTGCCAGTCATTCTGCTGGCCCAGTGTTCATCTGACTGCGTACCAGCTCAGCCCTGTCTTTATCCTTGTCTGAACACCAGGGACGGCAGTAGCTGCCTTGTCTCCATCGATGTGGCCTGCGAGGAGATCAAGGAAGCACACTGGGCTTCCTAAGGCTCTGTCCTGGATTGTACATCAGCACACATTTGGGCTTGAAACAAGAGCAAAATAATGTGATTGCATTGCTTTAGCAACATCAGAGACATATTTCCATCAAAACCTCTGTAATTGATGCAAGAATTGTCTCTTCATGAGAGATGAAGCCAAGTTACAGCATTTGGATCAGGATGGTAGCCCCCTCTGCCATGAACTGGAGAGTTCTGCTTTTAAAGTTGGATTAAGTTCAGCAGAAAAAGCAAAAGATCAAATTGAAATTTTGAATCCTTATTTAGACTCTGAGCTCCTCCAGAGCTTATTAGCATTCATTTTCACATCTAGATACCATCGAACAGGGCTGAGCATGTTAGTTTTAATGAATTACAGCAAATCTTTATGCGATACGTACCCTGGAATAATGAATCTCTGTTCCATGCTGATTTGGTTTGGGGGGGCAGTCTTTTTAAGCACTGGGAAGTGAAAGGCACCCCAGCTGTCAAATTTTATATCAGAAATGATTTGGAACAGTCGAGATATCAAGCCATAAAAAGAGGGGTTTATAATGGGAAAGCCAACTCAGCCTTAAAATAAACTTCATATCTTTCAGGCCACAGACTTCACATTTCTTACTAAAAACAAAGCTTTGATGATTCTCAGAGGTATGTAAATTCTGCAGTAATTCATTTATTCAGTGACAATGCTCCACCTCCTAAATCAAACCTCCCATGTGTCATTATCCAGTAGCTCAGAACTAGCTCTTTGTGTGAAGACTCTGAAGCCTGCGCTGAAAACAAAAGGCAACCCCATTTACTAGCTGTTTGATGTCTAGTCTTAGCAAACGGTTTAAGAACATAGAAATTAAAAGGAAAGCATTCTTCTAACCCCTGTCTCTGTATTTGCAGGTACTCTGTAGATCGACACACTGATATGGACAGAGTATTCAACATCAATTCAGGAAATGGTTCGATATTTACTTCAAAACCCCTTGACCGGGAAACGCTGCTATGGCACAACATTACAGTAATAGCAGCAGAGATCAGTAAGTCAGACCTAAATACCACTGCTGTCTCTGATGTAATGAATTTAGCCTTCTAGTTGCGCATGTGGAAAGCATGGCTGGACAGATGTCAGATTATATGGGTAGTCCATTCCATGCTAATGAAGAAGTGGAAATTCTGCAAGTGGTGGTCTGCATTTTTAAGTTTACTAGGGACAGAGTTCCTGAAGAGGTAACTTAGCTGAGCAGGGAGGAAAGGTAACAATTCTGCACTTTCTAATCAGTAATAGCCATTTTTAATTTTGAAGATGATTGTTGAATTCTGAAATTGGTATGCAGGAGGAAAGGTGGTTTAAAGCCAAACTGCATTCCATGGCTGAATTCAGTCTGATCCAGACTGAATATAGCACAGGCTTGATGTTTTCAAGTAAGACTAAGGTGGCTGGGCTGAGCTAGGTGCCCAGATCTTAATCAGTTTTAAGGATTTCTGGTTTTAACTTCTTTAACATCCTTTGAAATTAGAAGCCATAGTTATAAATCAGTCTGTCACTTATTTTAGGATTGCTTAGAAGTTGTAATCTTGTGATAATACCAGTCATGATCATTTTAAGAGCTGAGATGCCAGGGATCTAGATAAGGACATGTATGCTAGGTAGCCTTAATAAACAATCCTCTTTATTTTAATACCTTAACAATAAGCATGTGACATGGTCAAGTACTAGGGAATGCAATTCTATTTACTTTTGCAGAGTCACAGTACCTATGATTGTGAAGCATGGTGGGATGGTAGATTGATCTAATATAAACACCACTTCTATGACGATCACAAAGTCTTTGTGCAACTCAGAGGCTAAATGTCTTTTTTTTTAGCATAATCTGAGTCAATTTAAGTTACATTTTCGCATGTTGCGTGTATGTGTATATGGCTCAATCAGCTGTGAAACAGTGAGAGGAGTATTACTAAGGAGTACTTGACTCCAGCTTTCTTTATTCTGTAAGTCTTTTTAAAACTGAAAACTGATGTGAAGCAATCCTACTGAGGCAAGCAGATGGGGTTATGTAAAAGAGTAGTGGGCTAGAGCTTACAGGAATGTTTCTTAATAGTTTTCTCCCTCTCTTGAAAGCTTTCACATTTTAATGGTAGGTATGTGGTTTCAGCATACCAAACACTGACTTCTGGCTACCTGTTAGTCAAGTGTCTGTGTTTCTGTTAAGTTTGAAGGAGTGATCTAGGGTCAAGAATTGTACACTGCAGACTGAGCCCCTCGGTAGAGGAGGAGCGGAAAAATAAACACCTGGAAAGGAAAGAATAGCAATAACATTTAGGAAGCACACTTGCATTGATCCCGGCAGAGATGAAATAATATACAGTATAGAAAATGGTATACTATCTGAAAACCAACTTAGCATCTATTTGAAATAGTCATTTAATTCTTTGCCTCCTCCCCTAAGGACAGACCTTCTATTGGGCCAAACGCTCTCAATTAAACCCTTTGTGTCTGACACAGGCTTCTGTCTTGATTACCAATCCTCTTTAGCCTGAATCCTTCCAGGCTGCAACAAGCTACTTCCCAGGCTGTGCTTCACTGAGCCTAGACCAAATTTGGCATAACTGGGGTAGATGACTTCCAAAGGCAATATTCTTGGCTGAAACGCAGCTACTGTTGAAACAAGCCTTGGTCTGGTCCAGGCTACCTCACTAATTTTAGTCTCAAGAGAGTAGACTGGAAAGTACCACTGCTTAATGCTCCTAGCTAAAACCAGTAATGTCTAGCAAGGCTAGCTGAAGTCCCATTCCATTAAATTCCAGCTAATCACTGATTGCTCTCAGTGATATACCATCACATCAAACTCCAAGTGTATTTCACTGAAGTAATCTAAAAGAAATATCCAGTCAAGTTATAGGCAGGATGCGCATTCAGATGGATGGGTGCTCCCTTTGATATAAAAAAGTGTAAAAAAAAATTATAAAGTCATAAAGAGAAGCACTTTTCAGTGATGACTGTTCTTGAATACATTTTACAGTAGAAAAAATATGAAAATACGGAAGTTGGTTTTCCTTTAATTGTCTAACATTGTCAATAAGTTTAGGTAGCTCCATTTTTGAGTGTTCATCTTTTTCACCAGTATAAGCTGCAGTTGCTCATCAGCCCAGAGAATCATGCTGTGATTGTTTCAAACAAATACTTGGTGAAACACTGGGTCAGTACATCTGCCATAGTCAGAAGGCAAACTGACAATAAAACTCAGTACACAGGGCTATGATTCACACCTGCAGAATTACAGTTGATTTACTGGATAGAATTCCCAGAGTATTTTTAAATATTCTTTATTTAACACTTAAGAGTAAATCAAACATTGGTAGGACTTTGAGGCTGTATTCAGAAAAAAAAAAACTTTAACAGTTTGGTTGCTGGCTCAACAGAAAACCTACCACTATAGAGATGAACAGATTGAAGCAGTTCATTTAGTCTGTGCAGCTTTTTTTGGAGATGGAGCCCAACAGTAATTAAAGGATAATGCAAACAAATTAACCTACACCAATTAATTTGCAAAAATAATTTGAAAGATGACAAAAAAAGACTTTAAGATGCATACATATATTTGAAATTCCATTTCCATTAAATCAGAAAAAAAGGCCCATATTGATAAAGCGTAGTCTTTATGAAGCTTCTATTTATTACAGTATCATTTTAAATTATGAGAATCTTAAGCAACTAGAAGTAAAATGAAAATATGTACTTAACGGTTCAAAAAGCAGGAAAGAAAACAATTGTAATCCTTGAGAGGAAGAGAAACACATTTGCCAATATATTTGAATGTATTTGTTAGAAAGATATGCCCTTATAAAATAGTCTTGCCACTAGTCCTGTGCCTTCAAATGAGTACCTTTTATTTCTGCCTGTTATAAAAATTCAACATTTGTATTGATGTATTTTACCATAGAATTCAGCCTAGTCTATATTATACATAACTGTTATTTTATACATTGAATGAATTTAGCCCAATGGTTCATATTAGGAAGTGGTTTATGCCTAATGGAATCATATTAACTTCAATGGGACTGTGGAGCTTTAAAGCACAATATTTTGTCCAAATGACTGAGCTCTGTAATAAAAATATACAGTGCCAATTTTGGAGAAGGCATTTGCAAATTTATAAAAGTATGATAAACACAGTAATAGGACTTTTATTAAAGCCTAACTCAACAAGCTACTATAATGAATGCTTGTAGAAGCATACAGTCTTAGATCTGCTACATTTTATTGCAGTATTGTTTTCACTTGAATCATAGGTTAAAATGCATTAATAAACTGCATTAACACAGGTAGAAAATTAATGTAGCAAAACTCGGTGTAAGCCCTCATGAAAGGGAGGGGGAAGGTATTTATTTTAAATTGGTGATAAAAAATTGGTTTGGGGGCAAGTCTTGTACCTTTTAGGAGTCGATGGTTGTTATGATGTGACTTTTTGCCTCAGAATCTTGCCTATTTCATCATTCGTGGTCCCTAAGCAAGGTTGCTGCCTATTACCTTTCTTCCTTATTTTGTGTATCTTCATGACTAAAGCCTGTCTCCCCCCACCAGGAAAAGGAAAGGTCCAATAGGACCAATAGTCCGACAGGAGAAGGAATGGTCTATACAATGTGGTGCATTTCCAAATGTTTTTATTTTTATCTAGAAAGATGACAATATTTTCCTCAGTATTTTATGCTCAGGAACATCTTTGTCAAATTCAATCTCTTGGCACTATACAGTGCTTATAGGGAAAAAAACATGTTTACATATGGGGATCTGCAGATTCTATATAGTGCTTATGTTCTTCAGCTAATACACTTTGGTGTTAACTTTAGAATATCAGCCAAACCAATTCACAACAGATTAGAAAATATCTGTGATCACAGATGCAGTTACTATTTGTATGATATAATGGTAATCGTAGTGGCTTAAGGATCATGTCACAAGATTCGTAGGGGACAGAATACTATGTATAACAGGTGGAGAGGAAAAAAAAACACTCAGTCCCATCTTCATGACTCTTCCGTCTTCCTGTTTCAGAGTTAAGGAAGGGAATATGTTCTAGAAACTGTTGCCACCTAACTGTATCAGTTAGGTTAATAAATAGATTTAATTTAATTCCAGCATTATATTTATATATATCACACATACATTCATAATCGTACTTGGAGTGTTCAAAGGAATTTTTAAATCCTGAACTCCTACCCAAGCTTACACAGAATCAGAGTAATGATAATACAGCACGATTTTGTGGAATTCACTCTATAATGCATTCCCTAGAAGTCAACAGAATATAGGAGGAGTGTTGTGAGTGAGAATAATTAAGGCAATGAGCCCCTAAGTCTGTCCTTTTCTTCTCCCACACTCAGACAGTAGCTGGGCTAAATAAAATCTCTATTCTTTCTGTTTTTATCATTTCAGACAACCCAAAACAAAGCAGCCGTGTCCCAGTGTTCATTAAGGTTTTGGATGTAAATGACAATGCTCCAGAGTTCGCCATGTTTTACGAGACCTTCGTCTGTGAAAACGCAAAGGCAGAACAGGTGTGTTGTCTGCTTGTACTAAGAAAATATTCCAAATTAATTGAGTTTTGCTACTACTCTTGCATCACCTCATCAAGAGGTATACTTTGCATTGCATCAAACTGTCAGTTTTGCAAAATTAAACTAAACAGTGGCTGCACAGTATCTGATTACACTTAGTATTCTTTCAGCTAATGTGACAGTGTGTTTTACATTGTCGTCTTCTGTACTGCACCTTGTTATCCCTGACTCATTTTCATTCTGTGATTCTCTGCTTTATTCAGGCATCTCCACTGTCTCCTTCAAAAACAGTTTCAGGTCCGTAACTGTTACAGGTCCTGATCTTCATGACTCTTCCGTCTGCCAGAATACTCTCCCTCTACTGCTCCTATTACTAAATGGTTCAAAGTAGCAGATAATTCAGAAGATTCAGCCAAACAATTCCTGTTTGATGAGATTTGGGTAGATAAATATACAGTCACCTTTCATCTCTATTGCTTGTCAAATGCAAAGGTTTCCTACCCGTCTGGCGTGGCATCAACCCAAGCCTGCTCTTGAATTCAGCACAATTTTCCTGCCAACTTTCAAATTCATTATGTTACTGGCTGATGGAATGGGATACAATAGCATGGTAAACAGCATCAGCAGCACATGGATCACTTTTCTTAAGTTTGCCGTAGCAGCATCAGCTGCCTTAAAGCAGAAGAAAAAAAATGAATACAATAAGATTGCTTTACAGTCCTAGAGTACATAAATAAGCATAAGGTCCACTGACTTGAAGATAATTTTGTTCTTATTGTTTCAGCTGATACAAACATTAAGTGCTGTTGATAAAGATGACTCTTACAGTGGACATCAGTTTTCATTCTCCTTAGCTCCTGAGGCAGCCAGCAGCTCAAACTTTACACTACAGGACAACAGAGGTGAATTTCTAGGAAGACTTTTCTTTATTATCTCTCCCTTGCTTTCAGTCTTCAGATGAAGATTTAATGCGTGCTTTGTGTTTCCAGACAACACAGCAGGGATTTTCACCCGAAAAACCAGATATAACCGGCATGAAATGAGCACTTACTTCTTGCCAGTGGTAATATCAGACAATGACTACCCTATCCAGAGCAGCACTGAAACAGTGACTATTCGAGTATGTGCTTGTGACCATCGAGGAAAAATGCTGTCCTGTAATGCAGAAGCCTTGATTCATCCTACTGGTCTTAGCACTGGGGCTCTCGTTGCCATTCTTCTCTGTATCATTATATTACTTGGTGAGTAGCTCAGAAGCATTTTGTTCCTTTCATGGTTATTTTGCATTGTTGTGAGTGATTATACCAAGGGTAGGACAAGAGCAAATCAAAGATATCCCTGTCTTACCTTGCCTTTGTATTATTGTATTTCCTCCTCTGAGGGCTGCTACAGATATGGTGTATAGAACACATCCTATCTAATCTTAGTTATCTAAAAGTTAGCAATGTCCAAGCAAGAAGAGACATCTGGGCTCCATCCTCTGGTCAATGGAAAGAGACAGACACCTGTAGAGAGACATTCATCCCTTCCCTTAATTGGTATCTGAGGGGGACCAGACTAATCACCCTCTGCAGGTGTCTGTCTCTTTCTGTTGACCATAGAAGGAGGCCAGACAACTTAGTTTTAAACAATTAACTTCCCATGTCTAAACTGAGGAGAAGCAAGTCTCAGTGCTTCTGTTCTGCTGGAAAAGGATGCTGAAATGGGGTGGCTACTAAAGCACTCTCTCAAAAGCTGCAGAGTCCTCCCTTTCAGGCACTGTGAATATGAAGAAGCTGGATCCCGAATGTGGAGGATGTGCAGATCTGGCTACAGCACTTACAGGTGGTCAACATTTATTTTTTTAAAAAAATCAGGACAGTTTGCAACATCTCTCACATTCCTCGCACTCAGGTTCCGCCTGACGATCGGTTCCTCGGCCATTAGCCGTAGTCTATTCATCTGGGGAGAACTGTACAATATGACACAGGCAGTTCTCAGGGAGATGTTATTAGTCACCTTTTGTATCTGGCCAGGAAAGAAGGGAGTCAGACCAATTTCATAGCAGTAGGGTCAAGCAGGGGAGAAAATGTTTCCTCAGTGACTCCACTTCTTTCTATCATACTCGTATCTTCCTTGGACATCCTTATCACCACTGCAGAATCAACCTGATCTTTACTATTAACAAAATTTCCCTCTCCAGTGATGAGTCAAAGACCATGCTGTGATTCTCAGACTTTAACAATATAGTCATGGGTTGCCCAAATAAGCACTATCCCATTTTCAGAAAAGATTACCACAATAACAATCTTACCCTTAATTCGCCATTAAATTCATTTTTCAAAACATGGTATCATTGCCTCTAAGGACTGAGCTAATTTTGTATTAAGTTCCTTACCAGAAAAAGAAATCTAACGCTGCAGATAGTCTTGCATTTGTTAGTACAACTGTGCTCATTAATATCAATCTGACATTAAACGATTTCCTGTTTTATGTCAATCGAAAATAATTGATTCTGTGTGCTAAGCAGCACTTTATGTCAATTACTGCTCACGCCACCATGCACCATAAGCAGATTTTCAATTAACTCAGCTATATAATTTTCTATTTTCAGGCTGGTTGCAGGGTTTGCATGTGCAACCACTACCGAGTGAAAAACAATACTCTGGGCAGACCTGAACCACAACTTAAAGTTTAGAGGCAACAAAAAGTGCCTGTAAATTTCTAGGTTTATTTGCAGTTTGAGTAAGTCTAGCAGCTTATCAGGAGGCCTCAGATACTGCTAAACACTGACATGCAAATAAAACATATAACTTCTAATGTGTTTTTTTTGCCTGCAAGTTCAGCGCAAAATAAGAAAACCTAAGTATCAGAGATGTGACATGATTATCAAAGTCTCATCTTGCATATTCTGTGTAACACTTTTTTTGTTAATGAGATACTTCAGCAGCCCTTCCATGTGAAAACTATCATTCCTACACTTTCTCAGATCATTCTATGGGTCTCTATTCTGGAAGCCCCTTCAAAATTGACGCTGTTTTTCAAGTTCTCCAAAATTTTCTCCAGCTATCTCTGTTATCTCACATAGACCTTTCCAATCCTCCCACGTAGTGTCACAGCTTTATGCTCTTAAGGAAGGAAATTCTCTCTTAGTGCATTTTTACACAGCAGCACAAAGAAGCATCACTCAGATTAGAACCCTTACATGACACGGTAAGTAAATCCTCATCATTAGCGTGAGAGCCTGAAGCTTTCACCATCTGAACCAGCCCCCCTAATTCCTTCAGTTTCACCACCTGACTTATTTCCTTTCAACTCATATTAACAGATGTTCTTCCTTACTCACGCTATTCCTATGGTAAGGACAGAGCAAGAATTAGAGCATTTTCTGACTTTATCCTGTCTCCTTGGGATTCCTCTGTAGTCAGTGGAGAGGAAGAGTATAAGTCTTCTCCACAACATGCTTGAGGACACCTACAGATAGCATCTTGCTCTAAGCAATCCTGCAGAAAAGCCTATGATTTAAAAAAAATAAAAACAATTAAAAAATTCAGCTTTTTGTCTGTTGAAGGAAGCTAAGAAAGACAAGTTTCAATGGGCTAAAATTTTGTTTTGGGAATGTTCTTAGTCTTTGGCATTGCCCTTAACAGGGTTGCAAATGAAGAAGGGACTGCCAAAAGAAGAAGTCTTTACAGTTACTGTGCTTTGACTCACACACCATTTTATAAACACAGCTGACATGAAAGATAACTTTGAACCACCTTATCATCTCCTATCAATGGGTTTAGGCATTTTCTGATTTGCTTAGCTTTGCTGTGAAAGAACTATAAAGACAGCAAGATGTGTCTTTCCCCAGAGTTTGCACAGTAGAGCTGTAACACTGGGCACTGTGGTCCTCAGACTACAAAAGCAACAGTGATAGTAGTAATACATCCTGGCTCCTTGCTGCTGTTCATTTGTAAATATTCAGTCATATACCATCTTAAGGTAGAATCCAGCTAAGAAATCTGAAATTCACTTCTAAAGGAAACAACGTGTTGAACCTATCCCCTCCCACCTTCTCTGCCCACTTCTCCAACATTACCAGGGATCATTATTGAGTAAAAATATTTAAATTTGGATCAGGGCCCTGGAAAGAGTTTCTGCCCTCCAAATAAATGAAATATACGTATACACACACACTTTAGAATGAAAGGCATAAAATTATCTGTTTGAGAAATCTCATGCCTTTGGCAGATTAAATAATATCATTACCATATGTCATCAGTCTAAGATTTAAGCCATGTACGTTTTTAAGGTAATGTACATTGTAAAAACATGCCAGGGAAGTTAATAAAACCTGGACTTGTGCTGGTTGAAAAATCCACTCCACATTCCAAGTTTTTTCCAGACGAGGATAGATTTACTTATCTTGAAATGCAGTTTTGCTAACTTATTATCATAGCCCAGTACATACTAGCCTTGTCCATAGCACAAGTTGCATCTTGTCCCAGGTGTTCAAGATAAATAACTCCTGATGTTACTTATTTTTCAGAAAGTGTTTCTCCCTTCCCAACTCTCATGAAACTAGTTCTATTCTCAAGGCAAAAAAATTGCTATGTGACTCTGGGTAAAAATGTGCCTTCTGACAAAAAGATACTCCACTTGGCTTCTTACAAGCTTGACATCTCCTTTCTTTTAGTGCATATCCATGCCATTTCATCTCCCAAGGTACTCACAGGCAGAGCAAGCACAGTCTGAAAACCTGACGTGCACATTTGCAGTTTTGCAAAACATCTTTTAAAACTTCAATTTTGAGCAGAGGCACAGCATTTCTTCTGGGTTTTAATGGAGTGAGGGATTAACCTTTCCCTTTCTCTTCCCCTGTTATTTTTGTTTCCAGTTACAGTGGTGCTGTTTGCAGCACTGAGACGGCAGCGGAAAAAAGAACCTTTGATTATTTCCAAAGAAGACATCAGAGACAACATTGTCAGTTATAATGATGAAGGTGGTGGAGAGGAAGACACCCAGGCATTTGATATCGGCACGCTGAGGAATCCCGAAGCCATAGACGATAATAAATTGCGCAGAGACATTGTGCCAGAAACACTTTTTATGCCACGGCGGACTGCGACAGCGCGAGATAACACGGATGTCAGAGATTTCATTAACCAAAGGTTAAAGGAAAATGATACAGATCCAACGGCACCCCCATATGACTCATTAGCAACCTACGCATACGAAGGTAATGGTTCTGTGGCCGAGTCCCTCAGCTCCTTGGAGTCGGTGACTACGGACGGAGATCAGGACTACGATTACCTCAGTGACTGGGGGCCTCGGTTTAAAAAGCTGGCAGATATGTATGGCGCAATGGACAGTGACAAAGACTCTTAATATGTTGCCTTTTTTTTTTTCTTTTGTTTTTCCCTTCCTCATTTTCAGAAACAGCATTGAGATATGTGAAGTGGCTATTTCTTTCTATTTCTCCACAGCTGTGTGAAAGGGTTCTCTGTTCTACCCGTTCAAATTGTCTAATGACTGCAGTCTGTGTGGATCAGCCGTCAGAAAACTTTTTCTAGTATCATTTTATGAGCTTCCAAGAGGCAAAGTTCTTATTTTTTGGTGCATCCAGTTTACCAAGCCAATCTTACAGGCACGGCAGCAGTGGAGGAGAAAAAAAGGATCAGATGGGGAGCAATATTTTTACTTGTTCTGCTTATATTGTAAATTGGAGTATATTACTGTTTAAGCTCACTTGCTCTTTTCACTCATATTCAGACTATTCGGCTCAGACGACTGCGCTGTTGATTGTGTATTGCACATCCCAATGTAATGAGGTACCCTAGTTTACCCTATGTATTATAGTCAAAAGTAGTGGTGATGGAATGAAGGTTTATTATACAAGTAGAGTAAGCTGAGAAAAAACATCAAACATGCATTTTACTCATGAGGAGGGTAGAAAGGCCTAATGGTCATTTAAATCTAAGGGTTTTTCTAGAACTCACCATTGCCCCCAGTGCACTGAATCATACTAACACAGACACATATATATAGTTCATTGACTGCTATGTATATATTCTTCTGACCTAACATTGCTGGAGAGATGTGTGTGCGTGCGTGTGTGTGTGGCCAGTAGCCCCAATATCTAAATCTTAGATGGTTTCCCAGTTCTACCCCAGACTTGCCTTGTGATACGGGGGAAGTCGTGTAATCCAACTCCAGATTAGATCATGACTTGGAGGAAGGAGCAGACCACAACTGTGCTGTGCGCTTCTTCGGTTGGCCTCCACCTGCACATCAGTTCAGCGATGGCCACTGCGCTGGGGAGCTGGGAGTCAGGCTTTTCATATCCATCTACTTCTGCCTGTTCTCATGTGCAGGAGGGGACTAGTAGCCTCAAGGTGACTGCCACCCATTGGGGCAAAAGAAGCAACTGCAAAGGAGGGAAGAGCACTTTTTTTGTCCTGACCTTCCCTGCCTGGATGTCCAAGATGGCTTCTCAACTGACTCTCTGCCCAGTTCTGCTATCTGTAAAGTGGGGAAATAATGCCTACCTCATCAGGATGTTGAAAGAATTATACAAGTCATTTGGAAAATGCTTTAGAGATGGAAAATGCTGGCATTCTGCCAGAGGAAGTAATTTCTCATGCTTTTGGGTGGTTGTTTTCTTTTTTTTTTTTTTCCAGATTCAAGCTCTGAATGCACAAGTAAGCAAGAATTAATTGTTATTCCAGTGGCCTGAAAAGTAGGTTTATAACTATAACTCATTTTTTTAAATAAACTACTCAGCTAGGGTTGTTAAAGACTTCACCAAAAGGTAAAATTTTAATCACAAGTCTCTCTGTGTGTGTTTATCTGCTTTGCCAAGCTAAGCAATTTTTGTCCAGGGGTCAGGTGGGGGAAGATGCCGTAGTCTCAGGCCAAAACAATTTTCTTTACAGCTTGTGCAACACTCAGTCTTTCTGTTGGTTTGTCAAATGCATGCAGTTGCTGCTCTTCAAATCCAGCCATCTAGGAGAGGCTATCTGGAGAAAACCCTAAGGGGCTACCATGGGACATTGCCAATCCCAGGAGCTAAAAGCCACCCTGTCTCCCAAAGCAGGGATACAGCCCATGGCACTGTGTCAAGGAAAGAAAGAACTTTTTTTTTTTTTTTTTTAATATACCTCATACATAACTAATCTCATTTATTTCATTTTGAAACAATACTTAATATCAGAATTACAGGCATGGATCTATTTTCCCCCTCCCCTGAAACTTAAGTGAATCGGTTTGAAAACTAAACAACAGCTCCAATTTACTCTAAAAAAAAAAAGAGAGAAGGGAAAAAAGTTAATAAACAGAAAATTAAAAGGGATTAAAAATTAATCCCTGGAATTCATTACTCCTAGAGAGTTAAATAAAGAGAGCAGTAAGATTCCCAAGTATTAGACTTTTACAAGCACGACGCCATCATTTCAGGCTTTGTGAACCGGCTCACAGCGAAGAGGCTAGGCCAGCCGTGCTGCCATTGTGGCTGGGACTGG
>VYXH01001549.1:26268-122701 GCA_013397275.1 Burhinus bistriatus | reverse complement strand
GGCTGGGACTGGGAAGGACTCCTTTGCTGCGGGGAGCACTGCACATGTACAGGTTTAGGGCAAGGCAGCTAATGGCTTGCAGGTGCCCAGCATGACAGATTAGATGGGTTTTCCCACTGGAGGAGCCCAGAGTTTCAAAGGGTCCCGCGAACCCGGTGTCGCTGATGGAGGCCTCTCACAGTGCTTCCGTCCAGCAGAGCGAGGTGCCTGACTCCATCGGGGCTGAGCGTGTCATGCCCATCACAATGGCAAAGGCACGACTAGGCCCTTATTATGTCCTCCTGAGGGCCCCTCAGGAATTTAAGATGATAAAAGCCTTTGAAAGTCTAGCCCTTCATGGCTACCTTGAAATCAGAGCATCCAGGAGCCAACCTGTCCGAAAACTGGCTCTGGCACACAGGAGGGACCATCTGGATTTCGGATATGTGGAGGAGCAGCAGATGCTCAGCACCACCTGCCACAGGTCCCTCACTTCGGGTTGATCTTCTCATACAGTCAGGGGAGGCAGCGTACCCCTCAGGGGACTCTTCCGAACGGCTCCCTAACACACGCCTGTGTCTCACCCTTCACTGCGTGGGGTTGCTTCGAGCAAACTGCCTCAAGCTCAAGAGTCCAGCTGGACACCCACAGCCAGCCAGAGAACTGCCCCTTCCCCTCCTCAGGCCCCGAAGAAACAGATTTGTGCGTGGAGGGGATGGCAGAGGTGGCTGTGAAACCACACGCATATTTGGCCCTGCGAGCCGTCCCCAGCTCACAGGGAAGAGGGAGTCACCGTTGCTCGACTGAAGACAGACCTTGCACCCTGAAAGGGCTGGGCCACCCTGCAGGTCAGCTTGCATTGGTCACCCCTTGGGGTGCAATAACAAGACAGGAGGATCAATGATCTTGTAACTACTTTCCTCTGTTTGTACTGTGATTTTGTCTGATTTAGTGATTGTTAGTAGCAGACTAAGCTCAAGTTTCTTTTTTTCCTTTTTTTTTGTTTTTGTTTTTGTTCTTTGAATTGAAAGCTGGTTTTATCTTGTCCATTGAGTGACTCAGTAAATAATAGAGAGTGGCTACTCGTGCCTATTGTGTAAATATATTATATATAAAATTATGTTATGTCACCACAAATATGGTGCCTGAATAGCAAATGGATTCTTCTAAGAAAATTCAAGGCAAACTCGCATCCAAATTATTATTTATGCATCCAGGCTTTAAGGTCTATTTTTTTCCTGCAAATTAGACAGATTTAGCATCTCTCACACAGCAAGAAGAGTTCAAGTCTGTCTTTTCTTCTTGCTTGGCAGTACCACAAAGTGCAATTTATAAAATCAGTACTGCATATTAAATATTGAAAGTGCCATATTGCAGTGAATACAAAACTTTGCAGTAGTATTTCTTTGTACCTTGTTGCATGCCGGCGTGCTAGATGATAGAAACGAGTATTTAACAATGCTTTCACACAGTGCTAGAATTGCCATTTATAGATAAACAAGTGTTAGACTACGGGCTATGAAGTGGGTTTGAGGGCTGTTTTAAGCCTGCTCTTCTTACATCCACACCTGTTTGAGAAGAATAAATATTATTAGGAAGCTTATCTAAGCCAGGTAGAGAGATGAACAATGCAGTTGGCTTTTTATTTGGAAAAACATCTGATCTAACAGCAAGGGACCTATTAAAAGATACCAAGGACTTCAGTGGAGTTATCATGCTATAGAGGCGCGTTTACATGGGAGACGTTTCCAGCCTTGCTACTGCAGAACAATAACATCTCTACACTTGAAATGGAATAAGGTTTCAAGCAGAACTATTCCATCCCAGCTCCCAAAATAGCCACTTTATTCCAGAAAAAGGTTTTTTTACTCCAGAAAAAATGATTATTTCAGGTTAAAAATTATTCCATCCCACAGCATGGGGAGAGACAGCAGCACATACAACCAGCTGCAGTTGTGCCAGAACATCTCTCTATGTAGACAGGCGCTTGGAAGAGAGCTAAGGCAGAAACTTGCAGCGAGTTCTGAACAAATGAATTCAGGGGTTTCCACAGGGCTCTACTGAGAGTACCACAGGACAGGGATGTGTTCCCAAAGCTGATGTTGACAGATATGCTGTCTAGCCATGAGAAAAACAAGTTCTCTGTGTGTTTCAGTTATTGTTTGTAAAAAAAATGCTGGGAAAAAATCCAAGTAGAAGAACACTTCACCTGTATCAACATCATTTTTTTCTAAATTTGTCCTAAGAAACAGGTATATTTTTCTGACATTTTTTTATTTCATTAATTGTCAGGTCCTACTTTATTCTATGGACAGGTATTTCCTAGCTGTTAAATGTGAATGGGAGAGGCAACCTTTAAAGGATCCTGTTTTGGAAGTAGCAGACTACATTACAAGGCACAACATTTCCATTTATTTCTCTGCCACAAAACAAAAAAAAAAAAACCACAAAAACCAACTAACTGAAAACTTGTAGTACCACAAAAAGCAGAATGGTCATAAAGAAGGAGAGCAGAGATAAATGGCTTTGGGAATGTCTGTCTGCACAAGTACAGTAGGAATAAAAAGAAGGGAAATAATGAACATTGGAAGCTGGCCGTGTTTCAAAGTCAGACTTGTCCATGTTGAGCAGGGGCAACAGTGCATAGTCACTTCTAACACTTCCAGGTTTCCTACAGCAGCCAGCACGACATTTGCATGGTTAGGAAGAAAGACATCATCTTTTTCAGACCAAGCAAATTAAATCCAGGCCATCTCCATGCAGATCTCTAGGAAAGAAAATCCCTTTGTCACAATTATTTTTAAAACCTGTTACATTTCTGCAGCAGATCTATCTTGATGGTCTTCTGCAGGGTGAATTACGGACAGTGATTCTGAGCAGGTAACTCTCTGCGAACACCACCATGTTAGCTCTTCCTGCCACCGTCTGTTTTAAAACTCTCCATGTTTCCTTTGGCTATAAGTAGTATTGAAGTGTTTCAGAAGACCACCCTCCCGACTGGATGCTGCCATGCTCTGCCCATTTGCGTTTCAATTAACACTGCTGTCTGAGCGCCCTTGTCAAATGAGAGCTGACAAATTAACAGTCATTATGCTACTTCCAGTGAGTATGAGCTACGTTGTAAGTTGTGAAAGGCAGGGTTTTTTTCCAGCCCCTCTAGACCTGTGAAACAGCAGCCTCCTCCAATAAATGTCAAAGCCACAATGGTTTTTATTTTCAGTTTAGTCTTCAGAAGGACTTGTTTTCTAAGTGATTGCTTCTGTAGTTAAGAACAAGAGGAACAAAAACATATTTAATGTCTACAGCCTCATGCATTGCTCCAGAAGGAGGAGAAAAATACCAGCAGCCAACACAATGCTTTAATGCCAGTCTCTCCCTTCAGTAGTTTTATTTAGGCACAGCTGAGACAATCTTGATCCTGCCCATCATTTTGCCGTATTACACTTTTCAGCCCAGACCTGCATTTGTCATACACTAAACACTCTCCTGAATAGTTCGTAAAATTCAGCAGTAGGTATCAGAAAGCCATGACTGGGGTTACAAGGAGTAAAAGAGTCAAAGAACTGGGGAATTTCAGGAAGAAGAACAGTGAATTGCAGGGCGGGCGGGCGGGGGGGGGAAGGTAATCAGTCATATGCAAGGCAGGCCCATGGCACTTAAAAGCCACAAAGCTGTCATATTATGCGTAGAGTCAGTGGATTTCAAAGGAGCTTTTACAGAACCTTTTCTTCTTTTTTTTTTCTGCATGTGTCTTTTGCTTTCTTGAAAAAAAAGAAAAAAAAAAAAAAAAAGAGCTGCTAATTTCAAATTTCTCCTTCCACAAAGTTNTTATTGTTTGTAAAAAAAATGCTGGGAAAAAATCCAAGTAGAAGAACACTTCACCTGTATCAACATCATTTTTTTCTAAATTTGTCCTAAGAAACAGGTATATTTTTCTGACATTTTTTTATTTCATTAATTGTCAGGTCCTACTTTATTCTATGGACAGGTATTTCCTAGCTGTTAAATGTGAATGGGAGAGGCAACCTTTAAAGGATCCTGTTTTGGAAGTAGCAGACTACATTACAAGGCACAACATTTCCATTTATTTCTCTGCCACAAAACAAACAAAAAAAAAACACAAAAAACAACTAACTGAAAACTTGTAGTACCACAAAAAGCAGAATGGTCCTAAAGAAGGAGAGCAGAGATAAATGGCTTTGGGAATGTCTGTCTGCACAAGTACAGTAGGAATAAAAAGAAGGGAAATAATGAACATTGGAAGCTGGCCGTGTTTCAAAGTCAGACTTGTCCATGTTGAGCAGGGGCAACAGTGCATAGTCACTTCTAACACTTCCAGGTTTCCTACAGCAGCCAGCACGACATTTGCATGGTTAGGAAGAAAGACATCATCTTTTTCAGACCAAGCAAATTAAATCCAGGCCATCTCCATGCAGATCTCTAGGTAAGAAAATCCCTTTGTCACAATTATTTTTAAAACCTGTTACATTTCTGCAGCAGATCTATCTTGATGGTCTTCTGCAGGGTGAATTACGGACAGTGATTCTGAGCAGGTAACTCTCTGCGAACACCACCATGTTAGCTCTTCCTGCCACCGTCTGTTTTAAAACTCTCCATGTTTCCTTTGGCTATAAGTAGTATTGAAGTGTTTCAGAAGACCACCCTCCCGACTGGATGCTGCCATGCTCTGCCCATTTGCGTTTCAATTAACACTGCTGTCTGAGCGCCCTTGTCAAATGAGAGCTGACAAATTAACAGTCATTATGCTACTTCCAGTGAGTATGAGCTACGTTGTAAGTTGTGAAAGGCAGGGTTTTTTTCCAGCCCCTCTAGACCTGTGAAACAGCAGCCTCCTCCAATAAATGTCAAAGCCACAATGGTTTTTATTTTCAGTTTAGTCTTCAGAAGGACTTGTTTTCTAAGTGATTGCTTCTGTAGTTAAGAACAAGAGGAACAAAAACATATTTAATGTCTACAGCCTCATGCATTGCTCCAGAAGGAGGAGAAAAATACCAGCAGCCAACACAATGCTTTAATGCCAGTCTCTCCCTTCAGTAGTTTTATTTAGGCACAGCTGAGACAATCTTGATCCTGCCCATCATTTTGCCGTATTACACTTTTCAGCCCAGACCTGCATTTGTCATACACTAAACACTCTCCTGAATAGTTCGTAAAATTCAGCAGTAGGTATCAGAAAGCCATGACTGGGGTTACAAGGAGTAAAAGAGTCAAAGAACTGGGGAATTTCAGGAAGAAGAACAGTGAATTGCAGGGCGGGCGGGCGGGGGGGGGAAGGTAATCAGTCATATGCAAGGCAGGCCCATGGCACTTAAAAGCCACAAAGCTGTCATATTATGCGTAGAGTCAGTGGATTTCAAAGGAGCTTTTACAGAACCTTTTCTTCTTTTTTTTTTCTGCATGTGTCTTTTGCTTTCTTGAAAAAAAAGAAAAAAAAAAAAAAAAAAAGAGCTGCTAACTTCAAATTTCTCCTTCCACAAAGTTGATTTGACAAATAAGGCATAAGTCCAGCATATAAAGAAATCCTTTCCACTCCCATGGGCTTTTGACCTTTCCTATGAGACTGCACTATTTATGTAAATATACCTGGAGACACTTTCTATAGGCTTTTAGTTTTCTATGATCTATTACTTTAGTGTTTATTAAAGAAATAAATGTATAGAATTATTAAGCATTCAGGTGAACACAACACAGAAACAGCACTGCATACACAAAATTGTTCTGGATTTTGACACATAAAAAACTTCAGAATCACTGTACTGTTTTAATTCTGTGATTACTTTCATTGCTTTGAAAAATTAAACTTAAAAGAAAGGCCTTACAATAAATGCTATGTGCATCTTAACTGTGTTACTGAGCGAAATCAATCTGGCAAACTCCTATTGCGATTTGTGATTTTTAAACCCTTAAAATAAATGCTTTTTGGTATTGATTTTTTTTAATTAAAAATACTTCCAAGCATAAATCGAAACTGATGCCGCCACCTGGGAAGATTCACTTGCTGGCATGCTCCAGCCACACAGTCTCTCATGATGTTGTCCCCTGGTTGTGCCAAGGGACCCTCAGCATCGGATGGATTTGGTCACTGCTCAGCACAGAGGGACATTTGTGGGCGATCAGATTTTTGTCACCCAAGCTATTTATACCTAGAAGCTTCCCTGTGTTGGAAAGGGACCCATGCTGGAATGATTATCTCTTCTGCAGTGTGCATGGGCAATTTGTTATGGTCAGATGGCAAGTGTGCACTCCGTCCCTTCTATTTCCTGTTCACTGTACTGGCTTCTCTTTTGGGGGTGGGGGGCAGGGGGAAATGAAATTTAAGGATTTAATGAGAAACCAATTTGAACAACAATTTCTCACAGACAGAGTGAATTTGCCTTTTTGCAAATTGATTTTTGTAACAAGTTATTTATATGATACTACTTAATAAATTGTTTNGTCCATGTTGAGCAGGGGCAACAGTGCATAGTCACTTCTAACACTTCCAGGTTTCCTACAGCAGCCAGCACGACATTTGCATGGTTAGGAAGAAAGACATCATCTTTTTCAGACCAAGCAAATTAAATCCAGGCCATCTCCATGCAGATCTCTAGGAAAGAAAATCCCTTTGTCACAATTATTTTTAAAACCTGTTACATTTCTGCAGCAGATCTATCTTGATGGTCTTCTGCAGGGTGAATTACGGACAGTGATTCTGAGCAGGTAACTCTCTGCGAACACCACCATGTTAGCTCTTCCTGCCACCGTCTGTTTTAAAACTCTCCGTGTTTCCTTTGGCTATAAGTAGTATTGAAGTGTTTCAGAAGACCACCCTCCCGACTGGATGCTGCCATGCTCTGCCCATTTGCGTTTCAATTAACACTGCTGTCTGAGCGCCCTTGTCAAATGAGAGCTGACAAATTAACAGTCATTATGCTACTTCCAGTGAGTATGAGCTACGTTGTAAGTTGTGAAAGGCAGGGTTTTTTTCCAGCCCCTCTAGACCTGTGAAACAGCAGCCTCCTCCAATAAATGTCAAAGCCACAATGGTTTTTATTTTCAGTTTAGTCTTCAGAAGGACTTGTTTTCTAAGTGATTGCTTCTGTAGTTAAGAACAAGAGGAACAAAAACATATTTAATGTCTACAGCCTCATGCATTGCTCCAGAAGGAGGAGAAAAATACCAGCAGCCAACACAATGCTTTAATGCCAGTCTCTCCCTTCAGTAGTTTTATTTAGGCACAGCTGAGACAATCTTGATCCTGCCCATCATTTTGCCGTATTACACTTTTCAGCCCAGACCTGCATTTGTCATACACTAAACACTCTCCTGAATAGTTCGTAAAATTCAGCAGTAGGTATCAGAAAGCCATGACTGGGGTTACAAGGAGTAAAAGAGTCAAAGAACTGGGGAATTTCAGGAAGAAGAACAGTGAATTGCAGGGCGGGCGGNCTATGAGACTGCACTATTTATGTAAATATACCTGGAGACACTTTCTATAGGCTTTTAGTTTTCTATGATCTATTACTTTAGTGTTTATTAAAGAAATAAATGTATAGAATTATTAAGCATTCAGGTGAACACAACACAGAAACAGCACTGCATACACAAAATTGTTCTGGATTTTGACACATAAAAAACTTCAGAATCACTGTACTGTTTTAATTCTGTGATTACTTTCATTGCTTTGAAAAATTAAACTTAAAAGAAAGGCCTTACAATAAATGCTATGTGCATCTTAACTGTGTTACTGAGCGAAATCAATCTGGCAAACTCCTATTGCGATTTGTGATTTTTAAACCCTTAAAATAAATGCTTTTTGGTATTGATTTTTTTTAATTAAAAATACTTCCAAGCATAAATCGAAACTGATGCCGCCACCTGGGAAGATTCACTTGCTGGCATGCTCCAGCCACACAGTCTCTCATGATGTTGTCCCCTGGTTGTGCCAAGGGACCCTCAGCATCGGATGGATTTGGTCACTGCTCAGCACAGAGGGACATTTGTGGGCGATCAGATTTTTGTCACCCAAGCTATTTATACCTAGAAGCTTCCCTGTGTTGGAAAGGGACCCATGCTGGAATGATTATCTCTTCTGCAGTGTGCATGGGCAATTTGTTATGGTCAGATGGCAAGTGTGCACTCCGTCCCTTCTATTTCCTGTTCACTGTACTGGCTTCTCTTTTGGGGGTGGGGGGCAGGGGGAAATGAAATTTAAGGATTTAATGAGAAACCAATTTGAACAACAATTTCTCACAGACAGAGTGAATTTGCCTTTTTGCAAATTGATTTTTGTAACAAGTTATTTATATGATACTACTTAATAAATTGTTTTTTCTAACTTGGTTTTTTTTTTTTCCCTTATTCTCTCAGTCTACAGTTTGTATTTACAAAGGTATCATAAAGATTAGCCTTCAAAAAGATTCTGCAATCACTTTCAGACACAGGGGTAAATTGGCTCAGTTTTTCAAATGCCATTTGTAAGCGCCTGGCTTGCAACGTGCTGTAAGAGCAGTAGGATCACTATGCTGTGATCAGGGAAGCCTCCCAAAAGTGTGATATAATTTCAGAAGACATCATTTATGATGAAGAGGAGGATATTAGTCTATGATCACAGGCCAAATTTTAACTAGCCAAGCTACTAGCAAGAAAGTCAACCCCATCCCAGCTGAAACCGCGACATTCTCCACCCCTTATTCCATACCATTTATGTCATGCTCAGGTCCCACACTATCCGATACATCCTCATTAACCAACACCCCCCCTTCCTGTCCTTTGATATGATACACAGATATCAGTCCTTTAGTCTGTGGATCACCACTGTGAAATATCTGCAAAGNGGGGAATCTCTGCTCCAGCGCCTAAAGCACCTCCTCTCCTTCTTCTTAACTGACTTTCATGTCTGCAGAGTTTTTTCGACTTGAGCTCACGATGGAGTTCCAGCCTGTCCAGTACAACAGCACAGAAAACAGCAAGGTCATCTGTCAGGCCAGGTACATCGCCACTGCAATGGAGAGGAGAGGGATGGAGCACCTCTCCTATGAAGAAAGGCTAAGAGGCTTGGGATTGTTCAGCCTGGAGAAGATAAGGCTCCAGGGAGACATTATTGTAGCTTTTCAATACTTAAAGAGGGCCTACAGGAAAGGTGGAGACAGACTTTTCAGCAGGGTCTGTTGCAATAAGACAAGGGGTAATGGCTTTAAACTAAAAGAGGGTAGATTTAAACTAGATAGAAGGAAGAAATTTTTTTATGATGACGGTAGTGAAACACTGGAAGAGGTTGCCCAAAGAGGTGGTAGATGTCCCGTCCCTGGAAACATTCAAGGTCAGGTTGGATGGGGCTCTGAGCAATCTGATCAAGTCAAAGATGTCCCTGCTCATTGCAGGAGGGGTTGGACTAGATGACCTTTAAAGGTCCCTTCCAACCCAAACTACTCTATGATTCTATTATCAAAATATTCGCAGGCATAGCAGCGTAAGATGATAAAAAGTACAGCAAGAAGTGAAAGCAAAAAGCAGCCACTAACAAGCACTAAACTCTAATATACAAGCCCCATGGCAAGCACAGGAGCCTGCCAATTAATAGCTAAACAGCAATAACAGCTATAAATTCAATCTAGCACATTCCAATCAAATCTGTCATTATCTTGAACCCTTCAAGCCCCATGTTGGGTGCCAGAAATGACTGTCGTGGTTTAACTCCAGCCAACAACTTGGACCACGCAACCACTTGCTCACTCTCCCCAGTTGGGATGGGAGAGAGAATCAGAAGTGTAAAAGTGAGAAAACTTGCAGGCTGAGATAAAAGACAGTTTACCAAGTAAAGCAGAAGCCGCGCACACAAGCAGAGCAAAACAAGGAATTCATTCACTACTTCCCATCAGCAGGCAGGTGTTCAGCCATCTCCAGGAAAGCAGGGCTCCATCACACGTAATGGTTACTTGGGAAGACAAACACCATCACTCTGACTGCGTCATGCCCTCCCGCATCTTCTTCTTCCCCCAGCCTTATAAGTTGAGCGTGACATCACATGGCATGGAGTATTCCTTTGGTCAGTTGGGGTCAGCTGTCCCGGCTGTGTTTCCTCCCAACCTTTTGTGCACCCCCAGCCTACTGGCTGGTGGGGTGGGGTGAGGAGCAGAAAAGGCCTTGACTGCTTAGCAACAACCAAAAACACTAATGTGCTACCAACACTATCTTCATCATAAAACCAAAATGTAGTACTATACCAGCTGTTAGCAAGAAAGTCAATCCCATCCCAGCTGAAACCATGGCAACATCTTTCTAAGTACAGCCAGATGTCTAGCTAATACACACCTTCCAAATTTTCTTTTCTCCAAACTGACCACACAAACTAACAGGTTCTCAGCAGCTGTCTGTCCACAAGCATCTCTAACACTCCAATCAGAACAGCTGATTCCACTTCCCTTATTCCCCACAAATTAGAAAGCAAACATCAGCATTGCCAGAAGTCCTCAATCTCTCACTATTTCAGAATTACTCCAGTACTCATTATGCATTTTTTAACCCTGGCAAGCCACAGAGTGCACAAACCCATGTATATTTTCATTAGCTGTGGAGGTGATAGGACCTTATCATGTATCTTTATTCAAGTGAAAGAGACTTACTAGGACTAAGGGAACACAGTCAGCAAGACTGTATGCAGGGGGACACGCTGACCTGTATCTTCCAAAAAGTTTTGGGGTAGTTCCTCCTTTATTTAAATAAATAAATATATAAATAACCAAAAAAGAGTCACCTGTATACAGCTTTCTTTGTACCCCCTGCTCGAACTTTGCCTTTCTTAACTCAAAACTTTGCTGGCTGTCTGCTCATGCATGCATCTTAATTAATAAACAAATGAATAAATCCCCTCCTGATTGCTTTCACATGTTTTTCTAAACATCTGCTTCTACCTACATTGTTAGACAAAGCTGCTCTCTTCTACAACTCAGCTGGGGAACTTCTCTCTCTCTCTCTCAGGATGCAATTGGGTATTTCACATCAATTATCTTAATTGGAAGCAAGCTTAACCCATTTCCCAATTACAGCTCCAGCTTGTTAGAACAAACAAACTCTCAAACCTCCTTTTATAAAATAAAATAAAACCAAAAACACCCCCAAAGAACAAACCTAAACTTTAGTAATAAGACACTGAGAAAGAGACTGAATAAAAGAGCTCTGGTAAGTGAAAGAGTGAGGAAGCCGGTGTAGGGACAGGAGGAGAAAGTGGGAGTCTAACTGTCTGGCTTAGTCTCTGACACAGCATTCCTGTAAGTCCGCTTGCTGTCGGCTTGCAGAGGGCGCACTCCACCCTGCTACTCATTTCACATATTTTGTTCCCCCACATATCAAGCAAGGTGTCCCCGTCAGAACTGAAAAACAGAGCTAGGTGCACCTTGGTTACACCACCGTCGGGCGTTTTGGTGGCCAAACTTTTTTACAGTTAGAATACAGAGCCAGGTTTTCTCTGCCTCCTTCTCACAGCGGTCCCAGCCTTTATGACTCATGTTCAGGTGGACGCGAACCTAATATTTGTTATCAAAGGCAGAAAGACTAAAGGATGGGATAAAAGGAATCCAGTGACAAGAGGGCCAAGCCAGCTGTTAATGCTCCAAATAATGCTTGGATTAGCTGTGCCTCTTCTCATGACCTTCATTCTCTTGCATATTCATTTTTTGTCACACTGTCAAATGCATCAAATCTACAGTTTCCCACACCAGACACATGCCGTATTCAACATCTGTGAAGACAACAGATTTCAACCTTTCTATTTGGCTTCCCACGGATGCCACCAGTTTTTTGAGACGCACCCAGCTTTTATACGTACGCTGGATACTAGTCTAAGAAGCTATGCGTAGAAATTATTCTACCTGTTCTACTACTTACTTGCGCAGAGTGCAGGATAAACAGCCAAAATATTTAGCTCACAAGGTTATAAGATTCTGCTCACCTACGGCATCTGCCAGGTACTGATCCAATGACGAGTGTTTTCCCCTTGCCAAGTTCACGTGTTCAGAAACAGAAACTATGATGCTATTTTGATTTTGTTGTTTTCTGGTATTGTCAACATTTCTCTAAACAATTTTTACAGTTGTTTTTGAGTAACAGAGAAAAGTCAAAACTGCACTTCGAGATTCACCGTTCTAATATCTTGGTATTTAATCAACCTGTAATATAATATTGATTACAAAAGCCCTGGAGACAAGAGATTGGTACTTTTCTATAGAGCAAATACTTCATATAGCTCTTTATTGCAGAAAGCTCCTTTCAAATGTTTTGATACCAAATATCCATCTGGCCCATGGGCTTGCTCACTTGCGCAGCCAGAATTTTATCATTGATTCTGGCAGGGGTGAAATGGGACTACTGAAAGACAATACAGATTAACCATTTGATGACCGGAACAAAATGCAGCAGAGGACAAAGGGACTGAGATTATACATGTTGATCCTGAGGACTATGAAATAAAAGAACCACACACAAACAAAGATCTCTGGCAGGAGGATCATAATATATGAAACATTGTGCCAAGACTTCAGCATTTCGTTTTGTTGCTCGTTAACAGTTACCCTGCAAAAACCAAAACAACTCCTCATTGTATGTCAGCTGAGACATCATCAAACCCTGTCAGCTGTTTCCCTTCTCCCTCTCCATTTCTTTCCACTGGCAGGTCTTCTTTCCCTGCTGCAGGCAGTACTCGCTTTGTGCCAGCTCTGGCCACCCCTCCTGCATACCCAGCCTCTAGACCAGCTGGACCCAAGCTGAACTGCAAATTTGTATTTAATTCAGCTCTTGTTCTTGCATCTCCTTTCTCTTATGCTCTGGATAGCCTACATACATCCATAAACACTTACATTATATGGTAACTATGTATATCTAAAGCTGTTATGCTAATGATTATTCAGTCTTATCATCTTACTCCGTCTCGTCTTTTAAAACCCTGCTGGGTACTTAGCCCACACTTTGGTTCACCCCTATAGGGGTGAATGGACTAGTCACACTTCGCTGATGCACATAGTTCTGGGCACTCACTAGATATACATTTTAATTATTGGTAATGTTCAGAAGACCTTTTCTGTATGTGCCGTAATGCCAGCACACAAGTTATTCCTGTTGTTGCTGGAGCTAGTGTTCTGATGAAGTGAGAAAATCCAAACTCCAGAAGATACTTTGGTTACTCAAGGGAAAACGCTCTCCACTTAGACTGCCTTCCCACCGCCCAGTCTCTTTGGGACAGCAGTGAGTTAGAGGCCACCAGAAGTCTTTCTAGGCTCCTTAGCAAATAAGGCACACGTTTTATTCAGAGGGTGGGAGGGCTGAGTGCAGGAAAGGGAGACAAAAATATTCTTCCAACACTGAAAGAAAAGCCCAGAAAGTAGCTTTAGGAAGCCCTTTTGCCGATGAAAACAGTAGCCAGCTAATACTCTCTTCCTTCCTACCCATCCACTTCCTTACTACCAGCCATGGAAAAGGGAGACAAGAGTCTGTCTGTGTTTGCCTCACCTAAGGACAAAAGGGGTTGACAGTGCAGGAAACGTAAAGGAGTGCTGAGGGTCAGCTGGAGAAATGCTGTTCCTGACAGAAACATAACTTGGACTGTCATAAAGGGTTAGTGGACATGTTTACATCTCTCCCATAAACATGAGCCATTAATATTGCAGACACACAAGAGCTGAGTAAGGGGAACTCAGGAATCCAAAGACTGCTCCAAAAACCACTGAGTTGGTTTCTAGAACCTGATGGGGGTTCAGAAACTGAATTTTTTCGTATTTTATGATTATTCAGTCTGTCAGTTCACTAAACTAAAGGCACTAGCCCTGGTGCATAAAATGAAAAATATGTATAAATCTGGGCAAGATTTTCAACTCTGAGACAAGGATTCAAACTCTAGCCGGTCTGAACTGTTATGTGAAAAAACACTCCCACACTGGTGAAGACCAGAACAATCTTTTTAAAGAATGTGTTGTCTGTGTTTTCCCTCATCCCTTTGAGTCATTCTTTATACGTTTCACTCTGAAAATTATGATAAAGTTGTGCATAGAAAATATCTAGAACTAGGTATGTATCAAAATCACGTGCTGATCTGCTGCAGGTATGAGAGCTTATACTCATGAAAAAATTATCACATAGGCTGTTAGGCACTGTCCGTTCCCGTCCTCAAAAACCCCGCTGTTTTACTGCATTAGATTTCTCATCCATTCGCTGTAGCAACTTCAAGTCATTTACCATAAAGTCAGCACAAGAATATGTAGACAAAGAAGCTTTGGAGAGTAAATTCACAAACACATGAACATACAATAGGCCAGGACTCATTAATGCCACATCCACAAACTTGCTCCATTTGGGGGCACTGCTGCAGCGCTCACTTCTTTGAAATTGGCTCTATACAAATGTACTGGTGTATCCCTCTGCAAGAAATGACAAAATGATGGCCTGATTAATTTCTTGTTATGTCCTGGATTAATGCAAACCCCTCCTTTGTTGCCAGTGGTTCTGCACCTGTAGGAGAACTGTCTAATCAGATGTTGCTCGCCGTGCCCTGGTTTTATGACGTTAGCTTTGTTTGCTGTGCAGTAATTATATTTAAGTCGCACTGGGTTGCCCAGTTAAAATAAGTAAATGACACTTTGGCATATATTGGTTGTAAAAGGTCTTGGCGTTAGTTTGCTTAGAAGAAAAAAAAAAGGAGAAAGAAATGAAGTCCCCAGTCTCCTACTACAATGTGCGGACAGACAGCTGGATCTGTGAAGAGCAATAGAACTAGCCAAGGAATAACGTACCAGGCTATTGAAGAGCAAAAAACAATAATGTTACCAAACATTTAGTGTTACTGAAACATTTATAGCCCCGTCATACAAGCTATTCTATACCTGAACAGCCTAAAACTAACACACATGTATGTGTTTACATAAACAGGTTCTTTCTGTGTTACAGATAATTCAGACTTAATAATTACTTTTTTCCAAAAGGTATTTTTGTCAGGGAAAAAAAAGGTCAAACTTCTTGTGTTTTCTCATATCTACTTCTATATATGCTAGAAGAAATGAGTCTGCCAGGCATAAAGACACAGTTTATGACTCAGACTTGTTGATAATTCTATGGAGAATTAGTATGAATTTGTATTTTGCACTTCCTTAGCTCTGGCTGAGTAGAAAGACTTGATTCTCAATTTAAAATATTTATTTCTTTTTCAAATTATTTTAGTTACACTAAAAGAAAAATTTCATCAGGGAAGCACTATCAGTTTTTTTAACTAGAGTGGCACAAATAGTATCTTTATAATGTGGTGCCTGTTGTACTTAAGGCTTGAGCTACAATAAGCACAACGTTCCTTCAAACTGCCCCATCTAAAGGAAAGGTGATTTTCTTTCTTCAAGCCTCTCGAACTAAGAAAGAAAAGGAGACAAGATAGACACAGGTCTTTGTAGTACTGCTTAGATGTGAAGGTTAATCATAAAGTGCAGCGCTGTTTTTAAATTTTTCAAAATGTAAAATAGATATGCATTCAGACCTGCCTCATAAATGGACCATTCTAGTTGAAACTTTGAGGAATGAATTCCTGGCTCTACTTCTTTTTACTGAGAAAGAAAACATAGTGGCCTTCTGGGGCAAGATCTTTAAAGATTTTCGATGAGATTTATGTGGCAGAAAGAGCTCTCAGAGACAAATCAATATAACTAAGTACAGCGCTCTCATACAATCACGCTGATCAGGAAAACTGGCTACATCATCAGAGGGCTGCCATTTTCTCACTTGCATTGTGTGAGATTGCCTAAGGTTACTCACAACATTGAAACCAAACCCTCCAGTTGACAGCAGCCAGTGACAACAGGGGGTTCAGGGAGAAGGAGCTGGATCTTCTTGAGCTCGTGATTTGCTATACGTATTATTTCTTTTGTTGACAGACTTGAGATTTCCATTCCCTGGCATCGTATCTCCAGAGCAGGCACATTCTCAGATTGCAGCTGTGCCTCTATTAGATTATCTTTAGAAACAAATATGAGGCCAGAGATTGCAAGGAAAAATATGTTCTTGCACTTTTAATAAATCCAACCTATTTCTTTATTTGGGGATATTTTTAATCAGTCTATTTGCAAAGAACGGAAAGACAATGCCTCATCTTGAATTGCTAAGCAAGATGTTTCTGCTCATCAGTTATTCACTCCCATCGTCAGATGAACTGACTGCATGGTGTCTTTGCTTGGCTCCTTTTACTTAATTAATTCCCACTGCGTGGCCCCTTGGCATCACTCTGGTTTTGTCTTGCTGCTGTTAGGCGTTTCCAGGTTGGTACTGCTGAGGAGCCGGTAAGGGCAGCGCTCTCCTCTTCTCAGCACTGCGCTGGGAAAATGGCAGTTCCCACCCCAACAAACGCACCAGGAACAGGTAGCAGATGTCCGAAGGAATTCGGGTGCAAACCAGTAAAATCAGGAAATTAAGAATCAGGAACTCACCCTGCCTAGTCACTTCTGAATATCCTGTTAGACATCTACATGCAGGACAATGTGCTTAACTATAGCTGTAAACCTGGCCTGGCCTTTCTTAAACTGAAAAGCACCCAAAGCAGGATACGCACACTGAATGCCATTCTTGTGTTTTAATTGCGGAGAACAGACTCTGCCTGTTTGTTCAAATGCACGCACCAGACTCACGTATGTCCCAGAAGTTATGCAGAACCTATGTAAGTCTGGGCAGCCTGCAAATAAGATATGCACTTGTGAGAAATTAAAGCAATGGGAATATAAAGGTCCTACTTGAAAAAAAATGAAGGCTATAGATTTAGTTTATTTTTTTGGCATAACCACGGCAGCTGGCTTAGCAATACAAGAAGTTTGCTTCTGATGGACATTAAAAGCACAAAACAGTGTGATAAAAGAGAGACTGTTATGGAGTATTTTTGTGGAAATGTCCCTCACGGCATTTTAAGGTCAATTCTGCTTCTAAACCATTAGTCTTAAACATATGAGAAAAAAATCACATGTAAAATTAGTCAAAATGCTTAGCTGTACTGGTGATAAAAAAAAAATGAGGAGCATACAAATTAGGGAAAGAGAAGAAAAAAGAAAGGAACTGAAAAGAGCAACACAGGGAAAAAGATAAACCTCAGCAAGAAAATGAACATAACCTGTAAATGTCTTCAAGGTAACAATGTAAATGAAGGAAGGAAATTACACCAAGGATCAGAAGAAAACAGAAAAAGAAGTAATGGCCATAAGCAAAGGAAGGAAAAGTTTATGCTAAACATGAGCAAAAATCTAAGAGTAATTAGGCTAGTGAAAAATTCAAAGGTAGCTGATACGCAATTAATGCACATACTTAAGAACACTGGACCAAGAATAAAATAATGAAGAGAGCAAAACTGTAAAATTTATGTCTGGGGAGGAAATAAAGAAGAAAGTTTTCCCTGGCACCCCTGTCTATGATTTTTCTCCACAATGGTCTGATCAACTTCAGATTGGCACAGTGTTTGAATTCTGTTACTTGCAACATACCTATTTTCTCATTACACCTGCTTGTTCGTAATTTTTTTTCTTTTGTGACAGCTGACATCAGTGCTATGCTTTTCTTTTTTTCTATCTTACTTGACTTCTCATCAGTTATACTTCAGTTACTGCGTCTCCTCAGCTCATCATTTTGTTCCCTCTCCATACAGCTCCTTCAATCAGCATACAGACACAGATGCTTCTTTTGCAGTGAGCACTGATTTGACTGGGTGTTCCTTCAGTTGCGTTTGCCGCAAGCATTTTGAATTCTGTCATGTTCCAAGAGAGCCTGTAGCTGTTCAGGTGTAAATGGCAACTGTTAAAAGTTGTGCAAATGGATGACCCTTGTCCAGCATGGGCCTGGTTTTCAATAGGTCTTTTCTTTCAAAAGAGATATCTGTGTTTCACTAAGTGCATTATGATTTAGTACACACCACAGATGTTGTTTCATCAGCGGTATCTCCTTGATATTTTGACAAACTGTAAATTCATGCTTTTAAAGTCTCAGCTACTTGCATGCCAAGGTTTCATTTCAAGGTTCAACTTTCAGCTCAATATAGATGCTTACTAAAGTCAAGCGAAGGATCCTGTCAATTCAGAGGACTTTAGAATGAGACCTCATACTTCTATTCAAGCTTAAGTAACCCAGAACATAAATTTGCCATTTGGATCCTTTACCATTCAGTCAGTAGAATAGCTTCCGCTTCTACTATCACAGACGGCAGTCTAATTCAATGGTCTCTTAAATGCTCACACAACTCTCCATACCTTTGTATGCAAGTGCTCAAAAACCCATAACAGACTTCCACGTCCAATACTATAAGGTCAAGAAGTGCTATCTTCTGCTTTTGCAGATAGGCAATTGATTCTCCGCTAAAAAGGAGTCAGGCACCTACATAACCTTGATGACCTATGCCGAAAGGACTTCTGTTGTGTTCCAGTAGCCCTTCAGCTTTGCCTGGAAAAAGCACTTGAATCCAAGCTTCCAAGGGTGTAGCCGTAAGGCAGGGAAAGCTGGAGGGAGCCCCAGCACTGCTGTGGATGCAAGGGCAGGTTGGTGTAAGGAGCTCATGCCAGCCCAGTGACACCAACAGGAGGCAAAGGGGAGAGGAAGGAAAGACAAAGTTCATAGTCCCTTGACAATTTTCTCCTCATTTTGCCATTCTAAAGTTGCCCTTGCTGAGGTTAATTAACAACCATTCATGCCAGTGTTAGAAGAACCAAGCAGACTGCATTTTTTACCCCTCTCCCACATTTTCCATAGCAGTGACCAGACCTTGGGGTGTAACCTCTGTGAGTGGTCTCTCATTACCTTCCTACTAATTACTCCAATTTCAGATATGAGATATATTGTCTGGGGAATTTATATGGTTTAACACATTAAAAAATAAAGCTTCTTGACATTTGAAAATACTCTCTCTTTGGAAAAACTGTCACTCCTCCTCACATCTGCACATAAGGGGAGCGTTGAGCAAGTCATCTGGGGATAAAGAAGCATTCTCCTCACAGCAGGGGCTATGCAAAGTGTTAAGGAGGCTATGCCATGCTGGCTCAAATTTGAGCACTTGTGTCTTGTTACAGCTACATGCCACAAACGTTTAAAGCCTAGACTCAAGTAATCTAACCGTGGGCATTTGACTAATCAGAAAGATAAAAGAGATGTCACCCTTCGGTTCTCAGACAAGAGTGTGCGATTCGTCCTGCCTATGCTATGAACCAGACTCTGGAGGTGCTGCTTTCTCTCTGCACTTATCACAGCAGGGGCCTAAGGGCCATAGCTATGGCTTCAGTGTTTACTATTTGGCAGGATGTGTTTCAACCTTAGAGTTCAGTACTGCAGATGGACTTGCCAGGAGTTCTTGAGTTTGGAGCATTTTTTTTTTTCCCCCCCTATAGATGCAACTTGCTGCAAGTTCTAACTTCAGACATGGCCCCTAAAAGCCTGTTGTGCCAGCCTATGCTCCCCTCCACCGCTCTGTGTGCTTATGTGCATGCAAGCTGAAGACAAATGTTACTGAAAATTCATCCTAAAGCAGCAGAAGCCAAATCAGCGTACTTCTGCCACTATGTTGGCTAAGGTACTTAAAAAACCAGAGGGTGTTCTACAGAGCCAGGTACATTCACAGGTTGCTGGTATTCACCTTCAGCAAAATAATAGCCCTCAGTCTTTTCTCCACTATTCCCTCCTTGGAAATGTGAGAGGGATCAGTGAGGGTTAAACTCCTGAAAGTGCCATGCCAGAAGTCAAAAGAGCTTCGTATCTCTGTTCACTGGAACCTCTTCTGATGGGGTGTCTCCTCCAGACTTGCCTTCTCTATGTATGCCTCCTTGTACGGAAAAATTGCTGAACAAAAAAAACTGAGTTAAGGTGAACATCTTGAGTTGTATTACAAGTTTTAAGACAGAAGGACGTGATCTATTCTGAAAGTCCCTGATGATTTATTTAGTGGGCATATTTTTACATTGTTTCCTTTAACATCAGAGAAAAGGTGCCTTTGGAGAGGCACGGCTTTTATCTCATCTCCTTTAAAAATCACACCACAGATCTCAAAAGAAAGGCTATGCCATGTCAGAATTTAAAGCATTCACCTTATGGCTGTCACCCAAAGTAGATGAAATATATGCCACTGAGTTTTAAACGATTGCTTATGCTGCCAATCATAGTCAGATTCTCAACCAAATGATGTAAGTTCCCACTGTTTCCATGAAAGTGATGAAGCTGAATCTTTTCATACCAGAAAAGGATCTGGCCCTTAAGTTTCAGCATCTTCCAAATCCAAAGTAGTTTTATCCAGTTGAATAATTTATCATCATAACTTATTTTCCATTAATTTGACTATGCTCTCGTTCCTCTTGGGCTTCGTACTTAGAACACAGCTCTACTGCGAAAAACAACGATGTGAAATTAGCACTTTCTTACTCAGCAGATCCCTTTCCTGTGTGAAGTCAGAAAGAGTGCTGCTTAACTTACCATAAAAACTACTAAAATCTTTTTTTTAGCCCCCTGCCTGCTTTCCACCCGGCAGAACCAATACAGCGGAGAGGAGGCAAACAGGACAGGATTTTTGGCTCGTGTATTTACAGGACTGTCAACCGAACTGCCAGGCCACTTGGGCAGCCCCTGGGTCTCTGGGCTGTGACCGCCCTTACGCTCCTGCCGCAGACAGCAGAGGGCTGTACGTAGAAGCAGAGCTTGCAAAGCTGTTGCCACTGATAACATGCAAGTCAAAACAACGCGAGTTCCCAATCCCAGCTGACGTCCTCACCTCAACAGAGACGGACAGTCACACGCTTAAAATTAATCTTAGGCATAAGCATTGCAGGATCAGGGCTACTACAAGTCTAGGGACTAAAAACCAGACGAGGCTATTTGTTGATGTGCTGCAAAACATCTCAAGTGTGAACTCTTCCGCGCCAATCCCAAGGCATTTGCTTAGTTAAAAAAGATTGTGGAGTCAGATTGGGGGTCTCAAAAATCAAATAAGATTTGGGGACAATTTCTTACATTGTAAAAGAGAAACTTGTTGATCTTTCAGAAACAGATAAAGTAACATTGGTGTAAGATCTATTGTGGAAGACAATACAGTTTGAGTCGATACACCCTCCAATGTATCTAAATTATTTTTTTTTTTTCTACTTTTCCAGATAAGTCCTTTCTAAAATTCACAGTACAAATTCAGGATTAGTTTCCCCCAAAAAAGTATATGCAATACATAATAAAAGTAGGAATTTTCAAATCCACTTTCAATTTCTCTTTGCCATAAGACATCATTTATTACCAGAATGTTCTTCAAGTTTAAACAATCTGTAACATATGACTAAATCTGAAGTCACTTTGTCTGTCAAAAGGTAAAGGGCAAATGAGTTAGAAGGGCAGCTGGGTCATCAGAAGTCATTCTCTTTGGACCCGATGTAGTAAAAAATATCCTCAGTCTTCCAAGCAGCTAAAGTCCCAAAAGGCCACAAATCCTAGCTTTGCAACAGGCCAACCTATTCAACACAAAGGTCAGTATCATTAAACAGAATAAACAAACCAATCCTATAGCCAGACATGACAGATCTGCCTAGGAGGCGAAGGAGTCATGCAGGTGTCTCTCTGGGCCTCCTTCACTCCTGCGCTTGCACAATCCCAAACTTCTTTACACACACACACACTTGTCTGTTTAACTCCATACACGCGTGTGCGTACATATGTCTGTACAATGCATGCACATGTAGGACCAGGTGAAAATCTCCCCCCAAAGTGGCAAGCTGCGAGATAAGCCATTACCAAAGAGTATGGAAGCAACAAGATGGTCGAACTGAGCTCTTCTGCACGTGTACTGTCCTCTGGATCCTTAGTCTTCCTCCTCGCCACCTCACAGGAAATACAGATTCAGTCAGAGATTAACCTCAGCTTGTAAAGAGAGAGACCTTGCTTCTGCTTGCAGCTCTTACCAATTTCTCTCAGTCAAGGCTGAGCTGAAACCCATGCTTGTTCCTCCACCTGCCTTCTTACAGGCTGAAAATGCACTGGATGCCCTCCCACTAGCCCGCCTCGGCACCGGCACCTGAAGCTCCCAGGCCAGGCACCATGCTCGAGCACACGGCGAGTGGTCTTGCCCCCACCCCACCTCCCATTACTGCCACGGGGGTTGGTGACCACTAATCGTCCTGCAAGAGCAAGTACACGTGGTGGCACAAGACTAAGAAGAGGGGACACTCTTCTCTCTCAGCGACGTTAACCTGTGGCCCTGCCTGCGGCCATTACTGGAAGGTGAACAGTTCTCAATTTCTTTTCAAGGAAATGAGGAAATTGCTTAAGCGCTCCGAAATCAAGTACTTTGTGCAAACAAGAGTGCAGCTGTTTGTATGATTATTTTCTTTTATAACCATGCGGGAAGTATAGTACATGTGCTTAGAGCCATAATAACCTCTAATGGGTTTGGTGGGGATACGACCTGACTCAAAAAAAACAACCACCATAACTCCTGGCCATGCATCCAGAACGGAGACCTGCCTTGTCCTGCTTGTGCACAACGGAGCCAGCGCCAGCTCTGCCGCAGCACAACGATGCTGCTTGTTACTACCCAAGTGACGCTTGTCACACACCTTGTCACAACAGGGACCTTGGAGCTACGAGCCCGAGCTGCCACAGCAGGAGCTCAAGAGCAAAGGCAGGCAAACGTGAACGTGCTGGCTGCTGAGACAGACTCCCACCACGCAGCACCAGCCACTTGAGTTTTCTTTCACTTTTTAAAATTACTTTTATAAGCTTTCAGTATGAAAGAGATTACGTAAAACCGCATCCTAGTCTGCTGTGCATGAAATTTAAAACGGCCACATTAGTGCAGAAATAAAACAACTACTATATCTAAAGCTAAATGCTGTAAATAAGTAGCTATGCAGTAAGAAGAGAGGACGAATCTCAGCTGGGACTTGGCAGACTCAGGTTTTGTTCTCATTTCTACCCTTGACCTGTTTGGTGACTTTGAGTAAGTCATTGTTTTTGTTCTATTTCTTTCTGGGTCAAGGACTACCTGTCATTTTGTGTTCATGTAGTGGCTGGCATGAAAAGCCCCAGTGCTAGTGAAGATCTCTGGATACTACTACAATACAAACAATATTTAAATAGCTGTTAAATAAACAGTGAACACAGAAGAGACTTTTTTCCTTGGTAAAAAAGTATCATGTAGCAATGAGTGAAAAATTCCAATGTTTCATAAATAAATAAATATATACATATGTATTGGCATTTATCCCAAACACTCGTATTCAAATATGTTCCTAATTAAACTCCAGATACCTATTACAGCTTTGCTAGATTATTTACCACCTCTGTATCTTAAGATATTAAAGTTTTATCACCTCACTTCTACTTCTAATAAAAAGTATTGATTTGCTGTATCTTATCTTTAAGATTTATACTCTGGCTTCGCATAAAACTCAACTCAATGTATTTTTTAAAACCATCATTAGCTCAAGCACATGGCACAGAATTTTATTTACATTACAATGAAACCCCATATTTTTCAGTATGTATTTGAAAGTGGTTAACATATTTTTCTATCCAAATCCATCTGCTTCTCAGCAGTCAGTGTTGAAATAGGCCTTCTTCTAGTGTTTTAGGCAACAGTTCTGCCTTTCCCTACCTTGGTCTCCTTGCTGACATGTATAAATGTCCATTTATAAGCTGCCATCTGAATAGATGCCAAGTTTAAACCAATTGCATAAATTCGCAACATAATCTGCAAAAAGTACATCACTATATGCCTTACGACTTCACAATCTCTCTTAAAATGTCCAACAGAATCTCCCCAAAATTATACTGGAAAGATTCAGTATTTTATTTACCTGGGTGCGTGGTGAGGCCTTTGTTCTTGCTGTTGGCACTTGATTCCCGATATAAATGTTGAAGTATGATTTGCAAGGGCAAAGAGTTCAAGGTCATTTTTTTCTTTTCTCACAATGGGCAAGGAACATAGTAAGGATGAGGGAACTTTGAAATAGGAGACAGTAGTTCTGTGGAACACATTAAAAGCCAAATAAACACACAACGAAAACATTGAAAAATGAAAAAAAAACATTGTTAGTAATGGGGGCAAAAGGAATGTGAACTCTTGAAAACCAGTTCCTAGGTAAAGCCATGGAGGTCTTTTCGAGGGTTTATAAGGTTGGCAGTGTCCCACCATTTTGGATGTCTGGTCAAGCCCTGATTCAAAAAACCGTAAGCAATAACCCACAGATTGTTTTTGATAGTTAGTGCAGAGACACCTACTGAGCCAGGATATTGGTTGTAAAACCTGACACATTCTGACAGGTGGAAAACACATTTAGAATATTTGGCTTGTTTTTTGGAAGAAGGAAGAAGACGACAGTTCAAAAGACAAATTTAAACATCAAAGATTAAAACAGGTTTTTTCTTACTTTTTCCTTTGGATGGCACGATATTGATTTTTTTCTTAATGATGACAAAGCTAAAAGATTCTCCTGTATTTGGCAATGTTTATCATCACAAGAACAGGAGGTAAGAGCAGCAAGTTCGGATGACTTGTCCAATGAGGTCATTAAAAATCCTTATCTTAGAGAATTTTAATTGGATTTTTTTCTTCTTTTTTTCTTTTTTTTTTTTTTTTAAAAAAAAAAGGATTTTATAAATAGGTATTGAAAAACATTAGCATTTTCAAGTGCTACTGGATTGGGAGATGGCTGCTTTTTGTTTGCCAGTTCAAGTATCCCTCTGGAAACAGAGCTGCAACATTTGAATTGTAATTCTAGTTGGCAGCATAAACTGGTCACCATGTCAGAACTGTTCTAACACAGTAAATAGCTGAAGTAATGACAGGACGAAATCTGCAGGGAAGTAATTTTTTTATTTATTTATTTTATTTTATTTTTTTTTTAGGAAGTGTTGGCTCAGCTTGCATCAGTGGGGTCCCACGGGTTCCCATGGCCACCATCCCCATCTTTAAATAAAGTAACAAATCACCTCCAGTGACAAACACTCATCCATCACTGCTGCATCACTTCTGGACCACCGACGTATGAGCTACTTCTGCCACCAGTAAAAGTTCACGATTTGTCAGCTCCAGAGTTTGTCCTTTGCTAATGGATTACTTTTGAAATGTCTGCTGTAAGTGGAAGTTTTTATTTATTTATTTACTTTTTCTAAAAATGTGTACAAGTAACACAGTTTGGGCTCTGGCTTCTTGTAGTAGAGTCCCTAATTTTAGAGACCTTTTCAATTATTGTTTCCCAAGACTCCGCAGGAAAAAGAGATGAGGGTGACAGTGCCCAGCCTGCACGGCCAAGTTCTCTTTTTCTCCCTCAAAGACACTCTCAGGCATGGGAAGAGAAACGTAGCAGGCTTTCAAAGAAAAGAAGGTACTTAATCCACAGACTGGGGCATCCCCTGGATGCGGTGCCATTGCCCTACCACAGATCTCCTGAGGCCTGGACCCAAGTGACAATTTCATCCTTGTTTTCATGTCTCAGCACCAGAATAAGCAGCCCCTTTTTCCCTCCACACAGGTGCTGGAAGAGCAACCGAATCACATGCATGAGGCATTCTAGCATGATTGTAAGTCACGGGTATATCACTTATACCCTTATTCATGAGTTTTTGGAATCCTTTTGAGGAACACAGTGAGGATTTAGACAAAGGGAAATATACCTGGTTAGCAAGGTTTTGAAGGTAATTTGGTGCTTCCTTTGTTATCTGTAGCAAGCAGGTGAAGAAAAGGGCCTCTGAGGTAAACCTGCTCCCTGATGGATAGGGAAATCTGAGTGGCTGGAGCAGATAACCTATTTCACCTCTAGGACCCCAGAAGGAATCTGTGAAATTTGAGGGTACCTGAAAAAACAGGCATGCACACAAAAAATCCAGGACAGTCGGTGAAGATTGTCAGTCTTTTCTTTGTCTTTGGGCAGTCCTTGTCATTTGACTTTTTAGAAGCAGGGGAGGTATTTCCTTTCATTTTTCTTCACAGACTCAGCCTACCTGTTCCAGCCACCGCACTCGGCTGCAGCTGGGGGGTCAGCCTCTCTGACTGCACCGCTTTCGTGACTCCCTGGCGGATCTTCCAGCATGCTGATCCCAGCCAACGCACTCCAGTCAGCAATGCTCCCTTCCCGCAGCTCATGACCTTCCAGGTCAAGAATGTGCCTATGAGCAGAAAGCACAGACACAAGAGCCTAGGATGGTCTTCTCTTCGGCAAGCTTCAGAGAGTTGCTCTAGCCGAGCACCTCACTGCAACAGCAATGAGGCAGGCTAGCATGAAGAGAAGAAAATAAGAAAAACAAAACAAGACCAATGCAAAGGCATTGACCCTTATTTCCTTCTACAGACAGATAACTGCTTTAAAAGAGGAATCCAGAGATACACTAAGGCCATCCATCACATTGCCTTACCTAGCATTTCATTGCTAGGTAGACACAGTACGTTCATAAACATGAACAATTTGTTAAGAAACACACCATCTGTAACTCAAGCTGGGAACACAAAATACATCAGACTATCAGGGAACAAAAAGTCATGAAATATTTTAAAAAGTCCATTATCACTAAAATAACACTCTCCACCTTGTCTATAATTTGAAGTGACCAGTACACTTCCAGAGTTGCAATACCTTTTACTCAGTCTTCATACAAAGAGAAATTATGTCTTCAAAATACAAGGAGTTAACCTATTTTTCAGTGGTAGGTGGTCTAAAAAGCAGCTCTGCAATAATAAATAGTACTGAGATGTGTCCATGACAGACGAGAGATCTGATTCTCTGCTCCACCTACCATATTGTTATGGCAATTTTTTTTTTTTTCTTAGTGTAATAAGTAAACGGAAGTTCATTATTCAGCCACCCATTTATTTTGCAGCACCCTTCCAGGTTATTCATCACATTTGCTTAACTATCAATGAAAGAACAGACAGCAGAATCCAGAACACCTGTCCCCGGACACCGTGGCTTACTGGCCAAGAATAATTACCAGCAACCAATGATGGGGCATGTCACATTTCTTTTTGGAGTCTATTCACAGTAAGATGTCAGTCCTTCCAAGAGCTAAACATTTAGGGTTGCAGGCAACAGAAGAGTGCAGAGCACTCTTCAACTGCAAGTTTTCACCATGTTTCAAGGAAAAAACAGGAACCACTTTCTGGTTATTGTTCCCTATTTAGGCAAAACTATTTCAAATGCTCAATGACAAACATACAAGCTGTGGGGGGGAGAGGGGAGAAGCAGGGTGGGAGGTATATCTCACAGAAATTTCTATCACAATACCATCCCCACCAAAGACAATGCAGAGTGGTACAATGTAGATGATGAACTCCCTGAGCTCTTGTAGGGCTTTACAAACTTCCACCAAACAGGAACTTTTTACAAGTGAACCGCTTACTTCATTTAAATACATAGCCTGTATAATCGGAGTCTTTGAAGTAGGGAGACATGATCAGGATTTGCCTTTTGATCTTTCCAAATTGTTTTAGCAAGTAACAACTATGCCTGAAGTCTTTTCTGGAAAATTTTATTAGCAACAATGTTTACAACAGTCTTAGAGACCAAGGTTCTCTTAGTATCGCCGTTAATCTTACAGAAACTGAAATTTTACAAAGCAAGCTTAGGCTTTGCAAATAACAATGATGAATTTTATGTAAATTCCATTAAAATTCCTAATCAAATGAGCTACAATTCTATTCAATGCTCTGTACATACCCATATTAAAAAAAAAAAAAAAGAAAAAAAAAGAAAGATGTGTTTTCTCAGGATCTGCTGGATCTGCACAGATCTCAGTCTTTGTTCATCTACTTGTACCCAAAAAGTGTCAATAGATCTTGCACGAGAACCTCTAGATCAGAACAGATCTGGCTCTGGAGCAATCAAAAAAGGACCTTACTTTATCAATAAGCCAGAGACACCTTCACATTGCCAAAAAAGTAGCCAGTTTCCTAGTTATAGACTACAGCTGTTCCACTGATTAACATGAGCTCAGTAATAATTTTTCCCAAATTTAAGGCAAGTTAAAGAAACAACTTTATCTCCTTAGTGCGTCTTACAAAGCACTGTGCTCACATTACACATTCTACGCATCTCCTTAAATTATCAGAAACATTCACAGCCACTGTTTTTAGACAGTGCATACATAAAAAGACAACGCGTTTTTGACACAGACAAAGGAAACATGAATTTCATTACCTTTTGTTTTCCGCCCGCAAGACAAGGAAAACAAAATTTCTTCAGGCAATCTTCCCAGCCCATGCTTATACAGTAAAAAAGGGGAAATAGCCCACTCATGAAAAAAATGGTTATCATCTACATTTTATTGAGAAAGACCTAAAATTCCTTAACTGTAGTAATGGAATGCAGAAATCGTTTTAAGTTTGTTTTCAAGCAATTTCTGGGTCAAAGAAGAAAACGGAACAGTTCTGGGTTCCTCCCCCCAAACAGCATATCTGATAAATTCGATCTATTTTTATGCAAATGTTTATGAATAAGCTCACAGTCTTCTTAGAGCTGAAAAGCGAAATGATGTATAGGAAGAATGAAAGTAATGTAAAGCTATGAGCTAACAATTCCACTGGGGTACACTGCTGATATCAGATACGATGAGAGAAATTTGCAAAGCAACCGTACACCTGAAAATGTAGTCACTGCACGTTCTACTTGTTAAACATACGAATTTGGTCGCAGTTAAGAGGGAAAAATAAAATAATGGCGTACACAATTACCCTTAACCCTCTAACAATGCACCATTTCAACTTAGTGCTAGAAGCAGATGGGCAATTCTACAAAAGAATTTGAAATACAGAAGACTTGAGGACAGGGGAGTTGTTGCTTGCTTTTCAAGCATGCTGCTGTTTAGAGGCATTTCAGCTTTTTATTTACAGACTGAAGCTATAAGGAGTTACAATCAGTTCTCAAAAGTCAAGGAACAGCAGCATCCAGCAGAGAGCAGTTCCATGCTTTTATCTCAGTTTTATCCCTCCCATTATGTATTAATGGTTTATTATCAGTCTCTAAATTACAGAATGTGTTTGGGGTTTTTTTTCACTCTCATCCCCTGAAATGGATTTAAAGCATCAATCCGTTAAGAAAAGGCAATCATAGAAGCTGGAAGAAGTGAGGTAGTGCTGTGGGGTCAAGTTTTAAAAAAACCCACCACATTTAAGTGCATCTCACATTGCATGTGTACAAAAATGTGCTTATGAAAATACAGATACTGATTAGCTCAGAAGTGAAACTTTGGGAAGACATTTGGGTAGTCTGAACTATTCAGCTACACTTGTGTCTACTTTGGCACCTGCAATAAAGTGCTTTCATGGATGCCCACTGCACACCTACAGAAAGGTGCTTCAGACAACCACTGAATTAGCTGCTCACTGTAGTGTGGCCAATGGGCAAAAGTTTTCTTTCAGGAGTCAGTACGAATTCTTTGGGCCAGACTCGTGCATCCACGTTCACAAAGCTGCTTGGTATCTTATCACATACCTCTGTGTTACTTACATCAGAAAAGATGCATAAATAACTCACCAAGAAGGATCTGAAGCAGGAAGAAAATACACAGTTAAGGAAAATAAGAGTTGTATATGTTTCACTTATCAGAAAAGAAAGAGAGAAATGACTATGCAACATGTACTAAGGGACTATCTTAACTCAAAAATCAGTGTAACGAAAATGAATGGCTTGAAGCAGGCAAATTAGAAGTACAACCAACACACCAACATCTACAACGAAGCTGGCAGTCAGTGGGAAAAACCACCACCAGACCCAGTGGATGTTCCACTTTTGGTACCATTCAGAGCTTTGATAGAAGAAACATCTGTCTGTCTAATGAAAGCCACAGACACCAAAAATGAAGGAAACAGTGACTTAAAACTGTATGCCACCTTTGAACTACACCTTGGGGACAAATTCTGCCCTCCTTCGGATACAACCAGTTTTCAATGAACCTATCTGGAACAGCACCTGTATGGAATTTCTAATACACCATTTGAGTATTATGGTCACACTGGTATCTTCTGGACAAAGAAATCCATTACAGTAGACATCAGTTTATAGAGCAAGAAGTTGAGAATTAAACTAAACTTGTAAATGTGAACTGAACACATTCTCTACGAGAAAAGTTGTCATTCTCTTGCTTCATAATTACCTTTTTTTTTCTTTTTCTTAGCGTTTTATAATACTGATTTAAAGACAAACCCCTGCCAACTTTCCACACACACCTGTGCCACATTCCAGATGTTTAAAACATTCCACTGTTCAAAACAAAACTGATTATCTCCTTTGCTTAAATTACTGTACTAGTTTCTGTAAAAGGACCTGAAGTTCACGGCTCTGTTTTAGCAGAGTCAAGAAGTACATTTTGCTGCAAAACTTAAGTTAGGTACATGCTTAAGTGCTCTGCTGAATTAGCTTCTCATAGTATTTTCCTCCTCCACAGCTGAGTTCATGCAATAGTTTTGCTGCTCACTGACAAAACAGCATTTGGATATAGAAGACAATTGTTAAACAGCTCTTCCTCCTACAGGCTTTTGAAATTCATACTTTATTACTTCATACAAGACAGTAAAAATAATAAAAATAATCCCACAACTTTTCATAAAAATTAAAAGGATTTAAAAACAAATCTTATTAAAAAGCCAAACAAACTTCACACTTCAAACCAAACTAAAGAAATACTATATATACACACACTTTTTAAAGAAGAGATTATGATTTTCTATTTGATATCAACAGGCACTCTTCATTCATCATCTGCAAGAAACTAGGTTAGGTCTCCATAGGCCACAGTCAGAGTTATTAAGTAAGTAAATATGCCACTGCTTCTGTGCCCTCCTTTTACTTCCTTGCTTCTTCAGTCTCATCTGGCTCTCTCTCTTGATGCTCTCTTTCCCACCTCATTTCTTTCAACTCTTGTCTGTACTTCCGTTCAATGAACCGTTTCTGATGGGCCATCTGGGGAAAGTTATCTGACACAAGGAGAAATATTTTACATTAATAAACAAACTGGTAACACAGAAAGCCTCAGCTCTTATGTTTTTTAAAAAAGCTTTGATCAGATTAGGGGTAGGAGGGAATAATATTATTACCATTTTTACTCATTTATTTCTAATAATCCTTAGTAAATCAGAGCTGTGTGTCATAAGACTTCGGTTTCTTTATGATTTCCACATCTGTTTCTCCTGCTACAAAGCACTGCCAAATCTAATACACTCACAAAAATAAAATATAAAATCCTGGTATAGCAACATGGCCAGGTATTACCTGGATTTTACATTCTGTTCCCTTAGCAACAGGTGGTCGATACTGAAAAATGAATGTGAGACTACTGTCAATGTTGTCAGGGTTTTTTGTCTTGTTCTCACTCCAAAAAGTATGAGTCACTGGTCCCAAGCATTGTACAGATGTTTCCATTATTATTATTCTTATTTTAGACCATGCAGAATCCACTAGATGCCCCACATTATGGCACGGCTCCTAATGGGAAAGCAATAGTATAGCAAAATGGAATGCAGTAAAATCTGTTCCTGAAAAAGTTAATGCTTGGCTGTGTACCAGAATACAGCCTTAGCGTAGTCTTAAGAGCATGAATGAGTGAAGACTGGCTAAAACGGACTAGACAAGGCTGGGGTGATGGAGAAATAGCTAGGGGGATGGATGCTTCTGATTTCAGACATTTGTCCATTGCCTGATACATACGTACACTAGTTAGAACGGAGGCTGTAAAACCAGCTTATATAATTGATCAGAATTGCTCTCAATTTAGTGCACAGCTGACAGAATATGACGTTTTCTGCATGACCAGGGTGCTGACATTCATCTGTGTCTCTGTGCTGCACAGACCTGCACCCTCCAGCTGGTGAGAAAACAAAGAGGTGGTAGGCTATGTGGCAGACTGCAGTTGGCAGTAAATCCTGCTGTGATCGCACAGAGCTCTGGGATCAGCACTGGGTACCTATCTGTGTCTGAGACGAACGCAAAAGGTTACTACGCTGACCTTTAAAGACATAAACAAATCTGGGGGATGTCTCGGAAAAGGACTGCTCTCTCTCTAGTTGGCTACCAAGTGAAAATTTCAGCAGAGGCTCCTCAAGGAGGAGCCCCTTGACACCAAGCATCTTCCTCCTCTTTCTGGGTCCCAGGCAGCACAGATTTGTTCAGCTACAGAACATGGTACAGAAGCCGCATAATCTGCAGGAGTTTGTGGTAGAGCTGAATGAATTTCTACTGCTTTGTTTTATTGGCTGGTGAAACTTACACCTTTTATTATATTGTATAGGATTAAATGGTTTATTCATCAGTTATTTACAACCTGGACATAGGAGGGTATATTTATTTAAACCAGAAAGCAATCTAAACAAAAGCAAATTGTTTTTAAATTGCTGCTGTTTTTAAAAACACTAGTGCTTTGTTTAATAGAGTTCTGGGATATTTTGTTGTTCATGTGGACCATAAAATAAAAATCGGATTTTCAGCACTGTGCCTATAACGTGATTCTTTAAGAACTCTGAATAACTCAGCTTGTTTGTTTAGAATACATTTAAGGTGTTGAGAAGGAAATTTATGTAATAAACTTAACATGGCTATCATATATATAAACACGTACATGAAAATTACTTTTACTTCAAGTTAACTACTTATGCATTAAAAAAAACAAACAAAACAACCAACCAGAAACTCCACTCCACAAATCTATGCATACTAGAACATATGCCCATAGGGGCTGTGGAGCCTCCATCCCTAAAGACAGTCAAAACTTGACTGGCAAGGCACTGCGAAACATGACCTAACTCGAAAGTGGGCTCTGTTTTGAGGGGTGGTTGGATTAGAGACCTCTAGAGGTCTATGGTATTCAAACAAATACATATGTCAGAAAAGAGCTGTGAAGTCCTTGGACTGATAGGAGATGAAGCTCACAGTTCTCTGAGTGGTGATACTGTCACAAGAAAAAACACTCAAAGAAAACTTCAGTAACATTTTGCAAATATTCAGTGGAGAAGGGAAGTTACATTTTTCTACTTGTCAGATTTACTAGTGGTGAGAAGTATATGCCTAGCAGATGGATATAAAAAAATTCTGAACTACAGGGACTCATTGTCTTCTGAAATTTTTAAGCCCTGGTATTTCCAGATGCAGAGATAAGATTAAAACCCTTTGGTATCTGAGGAACCGCATGTCTTTCCTTTGAATCAAATAAAAAATGTACCTCCTCACGTTCTTCTGAATAGAGAGCTTCTGTTTCACAAAATGTGTGTAATTTGTTTGCTTACAATACGTCCACACCTGGTACTTTAACTCAACTGACCAAAGTTCTTTCATATAAGATATTTGCAAACACTCATTCCTTTCGTATTTGAGACTCCATTGGAATGAAGGACTGCTCCCCTGCTGGCTATCCTGTGCATAATTTTGAGAGATGCGCACACAGATCACTGTATCCTCAGCTGACATAAGCTGTTCTTAACAGATAAATATTGACTAACATTGGCTGGGGATCCATCTGCTATATTTTAACCTAGTCTACTGTATAATCTGAGATCAAATTTTATTTTTTAAATTGGCAACTGAAAAGTAATTTTCCTCCCCTAAATCAGAGGATGAGACAACCACACCGTCAGAGACTAACCAGTCTTATCCCACTGCATATTTAAGCATGGAAAATCTCAATGAGACTTCACTGCTCAGGGTTCCCCATAAGTTGCAATCTCTGTCACTGACCAACTCCCTTTAAAAAATAACTGTTGATATCATATTAACTTCATCTGTTACAAAATTATCTTGAAAGTACTAAAAGGAAAACCTGCTGCTGAGAAGCTGACAGCATTCAGCATATACATTCTGCTCAAATCTAATCCCACACGAAACCTGGACCCCACCTCAATAAAGACAAGGATGTAAATTAAAATTATTTTCTTCATTGCCCAAATATCTTACATTTTTCAAGTGCGTCCATAGCAGCTCCCATTTCCGCTTGCTGAATACTGTGAAAGCCAAACAAAAACATGTTACATGAGATCTAAGTTGTACAGAATAAACTAAAGTTTCTCACAAAGTGGAACGCTAGCTACTCTTTTGTAATAAAACTCTTTGGATAACAGGTAGCTAGTAATTCCCAGAGCGTATGATATATCAGCCTTTCCATAAATATGTGAGCAATAGCACTACGGCTCCAGTAGAATATTTTTAAACTTAGATCAATAACACTAAGAGAATATTCTAGCCCATTCTTCACTGAAACATTTGCTTTTACTTGAGAGGAAAAAAAAGAACTGAGGTGTGAACACTATAAAACCGATGATACTTTTATAATTACCACCAGATTTGGTAGCAGAAAATAAAATGAGGTCTTTGGGGTTCATGGTTGAAGTCTTTACAACTTTAGAAACCATGCTACAATGCCTAGAAGTAATAACATCTGAAAAAAAAAACCTGAGAGCCTTGCACCCTTAACTTGCCAGCTTAATTTGGACAGTAATCCAGTAGCAAAGCCAAAGATAAAGTCACTGTTTCCTGGAAGCTGTTCTGCAGTCTCTAGTCTGACAGCAACAAATCGGCTAGCATTGCTTGCCGACTTGGAGGCAAGTTCACCAAAAAAGCTTAAGACCCAAAACTACACAGACATTGAAGCCTTCAGGTATTCCTGAGCCAGAAACTCAGAATAGCTTTAAGAAGGCTCTACAGCTTTCCTTTTCTAAGGCCAACCACACACTTGTTTGTTTCTTTTGGACACTACCACACTCAAACTTTAACACCATGTGATTAATTTTTCACTATACCTTGGGCCTTTACCGCATCCTATTCTTTCCCCTTTGAAGTAAACAGCTACTGTGTATGTTCTGGCATGAGATGGTCCCACGGTCTGCAAAGTCCTGAAAAAGAAAGATATGATTTATTCAAGCAGAAGTATTAAAAACCAGAATCTGTTTGCGGCACATATATCACCAAGCTTTCAGTCTGGTCAATACAGTGGAATTAGTGCAAAGTGTAGAGCAAGGGTTGAAAGATGCCTGTATAAATCACATTAACCCAGAGATTACCAGTATGGTGCACAAGAAAAGGAGAAATTTACGTAAGATGCACCTTGTTTATTTTGGTTACATTTACTCCAAGTTCACTCAGGAGCACCATATGAAAATTAAAACTTTAACCTATAAGCAAAAATGTAAACTATAACACAAACTGTTTAAAGACTGCAAAAACACTTGTAATAAAGTCATATAAGTTGTGTGTAGCTGTGCAATTGCACATAATCACACCAATATGATTATTGTGTGGACTAAAATTTTAGTCCCTGGGAGTTCTGCAGTTAGCAAGGTTTTAAAAGGACTTTATATTCGACATGGTAGCTCTCTACTGTGAATTATCACAGTACAAAGAAATTTTCCATCAGCTTTGAAAAGTTAGAGTTTGTTACAAAACAAACTTTCAATTTTAGCTGAAGTCTAGGACATGCATCAACAACCATCTACAGGGGAAAAAAGATAATTCCCTAGACATGCAATGAATTGCTTCTTTTGCTCTTTCTTCCTGCTGTCCCAAATCTCTTTCCACTGTCAGCTCGAGTGCTGTCCAGTACCTTGTTTCTTTTTGGAAGAAGCACCAATTTCACATCAATTTTTAAAGTATCTAACTACAGTACTCTGTTTCCGTGTGCTGTGACGAGCAAAAATAACCCATCCCAAATTTAAAAGCAATAGAACTGACTGCAGTGAAACAGATACTGCCAAGAAAAGGAATTTAACAAGATAATAGGAAGATAACAGCATATTACTAGCTCTAAGCTATGCTATAAAAATCAATTTATCATCACAGCAAAACAAAACAAACATTTGGTACTTGATACTTAGTGGGTTTTCAAGAATCAGGAATTATTCCTTTTGTATTCATGTCCCTCACTCAAGACAAAGCTGTGAGCCCTCATACAGAGACACTGAGGAGTCAGATTTGCACAGCATCAGTTGCTGTGTTAAAGCGATCACATTGCTGAAGTGCACTGTTTGTCACTATAACTGAACTGCTACATTTCGCTGAAAACTTTACTTCAGTAAATGTCACAAATGCACTTAGACTTTCATTCTTCATACCGTTTTTTATACAATAATCCCAACAACACAAGCCTTGAACTTTCACAGCCTTTATCTCTTCTTCTGCAAGCTAACATTGCACTCATTCCTACGTTAATTGAATGGATATGGATGCAATATACAATCTTAATTTTATTATTGCCTCTTTGAAGCAGCTATTACACTATTTTACAACTGAAAGAGAGAAGGGAGATAGAACCCATCCAGCTTCAGGTATCTAACTGAGGTGTACAAGTTAAGAGGTTCATTACCCTGAACCTCTTCTATCATATACGGGAGGACATATATGTGCTGAAATGTGCAGTGAAAATGTTCAAAACTTGTGTTGTGCTTCAGTGCCTTGCTCTGTTGATTAGAAACAGAGCCTACAATCAGGATGGGTAACACAAGGCATTTATTATGTTTGCATAGTAACGTAAAGTGTAGAGAAACTTCATACTATTACTGAAAATAGAATGGAGGTATCTTGACTTCATACCCAAGCAGCCATTGTTCCATTCGTTTCATTTAAAATACTGCCATTCCTTACATTAAAAGAACAAATACAGAATGATGCCAATGAAATACTCCATTCAAACATAAAAAAATTATATTTTCCCTTGCAACTGTATAAGGTAAAATGTTTACTAATTCTTCCTTGTAATCGCTTAAAACACCTAAAGCTTGGAAAACATTGATTCAACATTTTCCATCTTCAGACAAAGAGAGACTGGAGGGTTTGGATAACTACAATAAAACCAAACTACGCGAAAAACCTAGGGTGAGCAATCACATCTTCCTCCATATGCAAGAAAGACTGATAATTAGCCATAAGGTGCCAGTTCTTACTTGTAAAGAGGAATGTCTGGCTCTTTTCCTTCTGTCCTCAGAGTCAAGCAGCACTGTTGAAGCTGAGATTTAGGATCATTCCAATCTTGATTTAAAATAAACTCCTGTAAGAAGTTCACAAAGATGCTTTTACAACTGAGAGATTGTGGTAAGAGTCCCAAATGCAATAATGTGTTAAAACATAGTGGCAGGAAAGAAGGAACCTGACCAATCTTACCTTTAGCCGTGGAAAAAAGCATACGTTCATGAAAGTGTGAACGTATTCCAAATCTTTATCAATGTACAGGGCAGCAATAAAGGCTGTGGGGGGGAAGAAAAAGGTAGTTACTCATCCAAGGAGAAAGTTAATGGCTTGCACTTTTAGAAACAGGATCTCTGAGTACTCTAAGCCATATTCAATTACGTTTCACAGCAGTGATCTGATGAGGGTATTATTATCCTGCATACACAGGAAAAAATAAAAGTTGACCAAGAGATTAAGTGACTTACCCAAATCCACGCAGTCATTTAAAGAGCTAGAAACAACACTCAGCTCCTAATCTCATGTTTTAACCAGGAGACCATGGATACTTACAAATCAATCACTACTGGGTACCATTAAAAAGTTTTAGATATAAATCACTCTTGTTTGTGTGCTATTTCCATTTGCTTAGAGGATTTGGCAAAAGCCAAAGGGTCTGAATGGCTCACAAAATATATCAAAATATACAAGGTACAGATTAACTTTCTTTGCAGAATATTTATCACTGTTTCCACTCTCTTTGGAAAAGAGGCAGCACAAACTTCCATAAATGGACTAAAAATAATTTAATTTCCATGTAGGTTTCCCTCTTGTGGAATGACCATTTTGAAACCTCCTAAAATGCAGTCAAATGAACCACAGAAATATTCACCTGCTGAGGGAACTACTTTATCTTCCAACAGTGACAAGAACATATTAATGAAACATTGAAACTGCTGTTATATAGCTCAGCTTGGATTACAAGCTTCAACTTTCTAGACATGCTTTTGACCTGGTCATCATGACCCCTCAATTTCTAAGTCTATAACTCTAAGTCATCTGCAATTATTCCTCCTTCATGCTTTCATACAGACTTCAAAAATCTAGGCTAGTGTTCAAAAATCTGGCTTTCAGAGGTATAGGCATAATTCATTTGAAAACCTGAACATACATTTTTAATAGTGAATTTGGGGATTTATAATGGCTTTCTTAAACGAGCCCCGAGGAAAAAGAAGTTGCATAAGCAGTAAGCTGTTATAACCAAATTAACTCACATTCCAAGAGATCAGCCAAAGTCTTCGTTCGAAGAGCTACAGGTCTTTTTGTCTTGTCATTGGTGATGGCAAATTCTTGCATACCCAGCTCTTCTGCCACCTTGGCTTGTGTCCTGTTGTTCACCAAAGAACTTCTCAACAGCTGCAATAGAAAGAAGTTCTGCTCAATGGTAACAAGTAGCAATGCCAAACTATAAAAGGTAGAGAGAGCTGGGGAAAAAAAGTTACTTTTATCCTTGTAGCCTCTCACTTCTCTCAGTTTACTGACATTTTGTTTCAGCATAACTCAAACGATTTACATAAACGCACACACACTCATTATTTCTACTGCTGATTTCTCCTTCTGTTTCAGTCCTTCTCTCCGAATTTTATTTATTCTATGGACGCAGTACTTCTGTAGATGTCTTGTGTTTATATGTTTGTTTGTGAGCTTTTTTGCAATCATGTGTCATCTGTTCATCAGTCCTGTATTTTTTCAGCTAATCTGCATTTTTCGAGTTTAAGTAATACATAGTTACATACATTTGTCCACATAAAGTATAAACATACAATATTCTGGAGTCTTTAGAGCAGTCCCTGTGTTCACCAAATAAGAAATAAGTCAGAAGTAATTAAAACAAATGCACATTAAAGCAAGACAGTCTAATGTTTCAGAAGAAGCAGACAAGGAAGCTGCTCCATTCATTTGGCCAGAGAAGAAAATGCATAGCTGGACAGCCTGTATGCCCTGTTTGCTCCACTTGAAGGCTGTATAGCTGTGCTGATGCATCCCTGACAAAGATCTTTCTCTAACATTTTCAGTGTATGACAATGTCCAGAACACCTGGTGCTCCAGCAGAGCTCCCTGAAGTGCTTAACCCCGGCTCTAGGCAGATTGCTTAAATAAACATAGAGCTCTGCCAAAGATACAATCCTATACAGCTTAAAGGAGTATTTTGGAATTTTAGGGTTTCATACAATTTTCTGGACCCCTGGTTAAGGTGAGGGGTTTTTTTCCGTTTGTTTGCTTTTTTTGTTTTAAATAAAACAATATTAATTTAAGAAATTTGGGATATTATGGGAGGTGGGGGTGGGAGGGAAAGAATGGCTGTCTTTTCCACTGTTCATATGTAATCCAGAGTTGAGAAGCTGCATACACATTTTTTCTTTCTTTGTCTTCCATGACACATTTGCTTAGCTTATTAGATCCAAGTTATATGCTACCTGGCTCCAGCATGTCAACTGAGCTTATGAAAATCAAGATTTATTTGCTGCACTTGATACTTCATCTCTGACAAGAGATAAATAAAGAACAGTATGTTCATAATTTGTTTGGCAATGATGTATGAAGCAGATACTCACAACTTGATCTTCATAAACTAGGCAGACTGCAGATAGGATTATTACCTGCCTCCCTAACCTCTGCTTAAACTCATCTTCTACTTGTTCCTTTCCAAAATTCTTCCCTTTTATGTCCTTAAAAGAAATAAACAATACTTTCCCCAACAAAATCCTGAGAAAGATATGCAACCTACATGACAGAAGTGTAGTATCATGTGACAAAAATCTGTTTCTTGTAATGGGAGAAGGATCTCTTTTGCTGTGTTTGTAGAGTATTCATTTTGACGGGACCCGTAATCATGATTAGTAGTATCATAAAACAAAGAGCAATCTACACACTACACAGTGAATTAGAGATGGCAAAAAACCCCCCAGTTATCGTTCTAGCACTGCGGTTATCAACTTGCTCCATATTAGAATTTGCCTCCTCTGCAAGTGTGATCTAGCAAGAAACTCGATTCCCCTTAAGAATACGAGGAAGACACAGTACCTGTGCCTTCCCAGCAACTTTTTTAGAGCTGGTCTCCACTCTGGCAACACATAGCCTGCATCATTGCAGATGTTGTAACTTGTGCTGGATGCTCAACTGGAGCTTAACTCTAATTACAAAGCAATTTTTTTATTTTTTTTATTATTTTTCCATCTTCACACAGCATACTACTACCCAAGACTGTGGCATAAGCCAGTACTGGAAAAGCTGTATCTTCAACAGCCAAGAAAATGTCATCCTCTTTCTTGGCAGATCACTGGGCTATCTCAAGATACATAGACAAGACTATGTTCTCCTTTCTTTTTTCTTAAATACAGTTAATTTACAGACATCTCTCCACAAGTAATCACTACGCACTGGGAAGCCACTGTATTGCCAGTTAAGCAGAATCTTCCCATCCTTGATCAAAATTGTCCTCAACACTACAGACACCATTTAGCTGATGTTCCATTCTTACTTCAAATGTAAGTATGTTCCCAGATAACAGGAGAAAGACCTCAGTGTTTGCTGTTTCTCTTTAGATCCCACATCATCAGTCTCCTTTCTTACATATATAATTTCATTTGTCCTCAAATTTAAAAACATTCTAAGACAATTTTCTTTTTCACTGCATGTGCATCCCCAGAGTTGAAATTTTATTCTAGGCATTGCCGACTTCTCCATATCTTAATGTGTTTTCAGCATCCATTCCACCCTAACTTTGTACTTTCCCCTACAAACTTGGACTGTGCAATTTGTTCTACTTGCCATCTCACTAATCATTAAATTAAGCAACACAGAGGTGTTCTGATCATTGTTCTGAGTACTTACACCCATTAATAGCAACATTTCATATCCTTCCTGCCAAATAGTTCTTGAAAGATTTATCTTACTATAACAACACTGATGCCTACATTCTTAAAAGTCACCTACAAAGCAAAAAAAAATCCCACCAATCTTGGATTTCTGCCTTATGTTATTGTTTCTCTGAAGAATTAACATGACAAGGCTCTTCTCCTTTCAGCTTTTACTTCAAATGTTCAGGCTCTATATACTCTGTCTCCTGAATGGTGCAGAAGAATCCATACAAATGTAAATGAAACTTAAGAACTGGTGAATTAAAATAACTTTTAGTCAGAGCATGTACTTTTTTTCCTTGTAAACAGCTTTAGCCCCAAAGATACAAGAAGCATATTCTTGAAAACAGATTGCCTGCTAGAGACTTAGCATTGCCATCCCTTTACTGATTTTAGAAAACCACTCCAAGTAGCTAAGAAACCTACACTGCTACTTCCTAGTTTTAACTAGGAGAGTCGACTCATATTCCTGATACATGTATTGCTTTTGTTTTCTAGTCAACACTTGAAAATTAAGAAAAATTCAGTAAACCTAAGAAAGTGTTTTCCTCACAAATAAAGCCACAGCTGTCTAGCTGCAGTACTAAATGAACCAATCAGGGAAAAAACTACATATACTACTACCCTGTGTTTAAAGTACTGTAAATTGCTGAAAGATCCCCAAACTGGGTTGGTTCAGAGCCCAGATAAGAGAGGCTGAAAGGCTACAGTAAACAACAGATGACTATAACAACAGTAGAATTAAATTGAAAAGCTACCACAGGAGCTCCAGAGTGAAGACAACAGGAAAACAAGATTAAAATAGATGGTAAAACCTACTTATCAGGAAACGTAACCCTGCCTGGTTGCAGGTTCAAGACTAGAAGTCATGAACAAAAAAAGCCATTTGATGTGCCTATTTAAATAAATGGTTTAAGACACACATATTTAAACAAGAACTCATCTTATCTCCCAATTTCATCACTGACATCCTTAAAATTATTGATCCATTTCACAGACAGAACAAAAATTATTGCACTGGGCTCATAAATCACCATTTCCTATTCATTGCAGTGCTCATGACTTAAAATTAACAAAGCCTTATTAAGAGCAGTGGTTGCCGAGGCTTCTTTTATTAATCAAATCCAGAATAATTCACTAGCTGCTCCCATAATTTCAGACTCCATCCCACTCTTGCTCTCCCAGACAGCATGATTGATGGCAGCCTCACCGTTAAGTGCCCTTCATGATGATCGGGGAAATGTATGAATAAATACTCAGTGGCTACCAACTGCATTATGGAGTCACCCAGGAATTCCATCCTCTGGTTGTGGCCTCTGAAAAATGAGACATCAATGCAGCAAAATCAATAAGCACTCAGGGAGGAAAAAACAAAACCAGCATGCACACACAAATTAAAATAAAGACTGATGTGAAAGAGAGCCTCACTCATTTCCAAATGCATTTAAGACAATTTTCCAGTATTAACCAGGTGCGAGGAAAACACAGTTCATTACTGTTGTAGCACCAACCTTTCAGGGAGAAAGCAAATCAGGGTAGCTACATATAAACACAATTATTAGATCACAGATCTGGGATTAATTGAAGGAGAAGAACAATTGACATCAAGTTTGTAATGGGATAAGGTCTTTACCTGCAAATTCTTGTAAGAAAGTGAACTAATGAATGCAATGACTTCATCAGAGAAAAAGGTCTGTCCAGTCACATGAAATAAAAGGATCAAGGTTTAAACCCATGCGAGATCCTGGACTGAGTAACCACTGGTACGGCTTTATTGTTTGCTTTGAAACAAGGCCTGGCAGCTCTACACACCATGGAACACAAGGGCTGCACTTGCACCAAAGAGCATGATTTTACTTCTTTCCTCTGCCCGAATGTACCTCCAAGTATGTTTTGCTACCGTGTCAGGGGTGACGTGCAAATATCAATGATGCAGGAAGTTCAGAATAAACTCTATGGCTCTCTAACATCTTCTATATTCTTTCGCAAGGTATCCACTACTGACTACTGTCAGAGATGGGATACTAAGCCAGGTGGGCCTGTGAACATAACAGCTCTGTCCTCTTCTGGAGAAGAGATAGAACAGCTAGAGTTTGTTTACAAACAAAGCAATCTGGGACACAGAGAATGACCAAGAGATCTACATGAGGACTCTTGCTGTGTACTCACAGAGTCAGATGGTTAAAGCCTACTGTCCTCAGAGTGAACGCACGTGCTAGAAGCCGAACATGAGTAAAGATGACTCCAATTGCCTCCTCAAACTCTGTAAGCTTTTGAAGAACTGGAGAGGTCTCAATGAGTTGCCTGTCAGTATTGGACTCCTGCAGCTGTAAATAAAATTAAGTGTAAATAACAACAAACTGACTGTTTCAGAACTTTTAAGAGAAAAGCAAGCCTTCTGTAAAGCAAGGGCAAAGGATACAGTGAACAAGTCGTTCTGTGGAGAGCTGAACCGAGAAAACCCAGTTTCCTCTGGCCTTTTTTCTTGGATAATTACCACTCAAAGATGCAAGCTCTGATGTATGCTTTTTTAACAGTTGAGGCATTTATAACACATTGCTTATATGGTCATCTCTACATGTGGACAGCATGGGCTACTTATTTTCACAAAGAACGTACAATTGTACGTGTCTGAGTTTTCTAATATTATCACACTGTTTGCAACTGAGCAACAGATTCAAAAATTATTAGAAATGGGCTGGCAGACTGACAGCATGTCAAGATGAGAAAAAATTAAAATCTATTTCTCCCACTGTCCTTCAATATAAAAAATCAAGAATAAATACTTAGTATATGAAATTCAAAAGGGCACAATAACACAAGAAAAATAAAATTATCACTTTGGGTTAGTATCTTTTCTTATCAGCTTCTTGTCTGATGTCCTTGATGTGGTGACACTGTTAAATGGCCTTCTGGAGCTGGGAAATGGCTTAAGCATTTCCTCCAGCCACTCTGGGCATCTCTCTTGTATAGCCTTAGACGAGGAATCATCCAGATGAGGATGCCTAAAGGAAAAGCTAAGAATAGCTACATTTTTTTAAAGTGGCCTAAAGATCTCTTTTGGTTTGTTGTCTGTCCCTTTTCTATTAATTGATTACATTCAATTTGTCTTTTTCCTTAAACACTATTGAGCTTTCAGCTGACATTTTCATAGAATTGCATATCCTGGCACCAAAATCCCACGCTTGGGTGATAGTGGTCAGTTTGCAGTTCAGTTGCATGTGGAGCTGAGACTACTTTTTGCTTCCTCACACGCAGTCCTTTATATTTACCTACACAGAATTTCGTGTGCTTTTTTACTCCATAGTTAGTCACTCTTGCATTCTCACAACCAGACTGTAATTCTTCAGCTTGCTGTTGCCCCTGCTACCCTGAATAATTTGGTATTGTCAACAAACTGCCACCTCACTGCTCATCCTCTTCCCTAAGCTGTCGATGTGAACAGCCTGTACTTCAGCAAAAATCCCTAGGGAAATCTGCCAGTGATCTCCCATTCCTTGTAAGATGCGGTCATTTCACTCCTGTTCTTCATGTTCTATGTTTCAGCCATTCCTTTAAATCTTGTAAGGACTGACAGTACTCACTGGGGTTGCTTTATTTTTTTTTCTTCCTTTCTTTGTATTTTTAAAATACAGGAAACCCAGCCAACATTACCATTTGCATCATCATATGCTTTTTTGTCTCCTCTAAAATCTCCTATTCGTTTGTGAGGGTGCACTGTTCTTTACATGTTGACTCTTTCTAAAAAGACCACATTTATGGAAGTGAACACTTAGTATTTTTTTCATCGCTATTTCTACTGACTTGACTACTGCCACATAACAGGGTTACAGGCCTTCAGTTACCCAGAGCTTTTGGTTTTGCGGTTTTTGGGGTTTTGTTGTTGTTTTTTTGTTATTGTTGTGGTTTTGGATTTTTTTTAATTGGTATCTCATTTGTCATGTTGTTATGGTAACTTTTAATAATTTTTAAAACACCACTTTTCAGGCTAGCTGTGCCCAAAGGCCAACCTGAACAGCCTGTGTTTCCCCTGCTGGCAAGCAGAGAGATAGGATGGCTTCTGGGACACAGAAGAAAATAAATTTTCATCGCAGAAGTTAAGGTAGTAGCAAGAAATGATAAGCTGCATATACTGACTGTCTCCAATCTCTCGGCAGAGTCCGTGTCTTCTTTGTGAAAACAGAGATAAAAAGGTTAAAACAAAATAAAGTAAGAGAAAAGAAAGAAATCCAGAGTAAGAAGAATTTTCTTGGGAGCTTGTGCTACCATACAGGATACCTGGTGCTGAATCTCAAAACTTTATCTTCCTGTTAAGACTCTCTGCTATTTACACTCACAGAGAGTTGGTCGTAAAAATGCTTCATCTTCATGCGCACTAATTGGTTGCTGAAGATTTTGTCTATGTATCCATTGCAAAATCTGTACAAACACACAAGGTATTTCAGAGGGAGGCCTCAAAGGGACCTTCTGCTGGAAGGGCATGCTCATAAAAAGTTTCAGAGGAATCAAACTGACTGCATAAAACATCAGAGATTTGGTTGGAAAAAAGAAACCTCTCAGACGTTTATGTGACCCTGAAAACCTTACTAACTGACTGGATGACAATTTGTGTACAGCTATTCTTGCAGCACCCCTGCACACATGTAAAACGCTACCATGTTTGCTGTGAAGATGAGAGAGACTCTGTGAGTTGCTCTAGGTCTCCCCCAGAAATCAGTCAGGGAACAAGGACTGGGAAACCATTCTGCCAACTTCCAGCCTTGTAAACTAACAACTTGTGAACTTGTATCCTCCAATACATGGAGGATAAATTATTCTTCAGACACCTTCATAATTTCAGTGTTTACTTGCTACTAAATCTACTGGAATCACAAACAACCATGCTGTCATTGCACACGCACACACACACAAAGATCAGAATCACGCTCTTATTCCATTCAACTAATGTGCCTTCCCACTATTAAGGTTTCAGTCAATTTCAGGTTAACAAAATATGGACAAAGATTGTTTTTGTACCCTTTTTCCCCCAACTTTGAGAAGAGGAACAAGAAGCTGCCAAAAATGTTACCTCTCACTAGATTTATCGTATAAGCACAGTTATATATCAAATGTGAGCCAAGGAAAGGTGCAGACACTCATTATTTATTAGAAAAACCCCCAAACACAAAACCAAACACAAAGGCAAATACATATTCTCCTTTGGCTACTTTTTAGTACCATTTCCGAGATGTCATTACAATGGAAACCTATGAAAAAGCATCCCTGAAAATAAAACAGAGCTATGAAATTTATTACAGAAAGGGATACACTTACTTGGAGTGGGTGTAGTGGATAATTAAGCCATACATCCCGCAGGTCCTGCAAACATTGAGAGATGCCTTTAATGCTCAAGGGAGTCATTTAACAAATTCCACAGTACTAAATAAAATGTCATTACTTGAAATACTGAACTATTTCAGATGCTGACTCTGCTTATTGCAAATTCAATAGTGCTAGCAAACTAATTTTTAAAATCGTGTATTTGCTGTTCAAACTGCCTGTAGTTCTCCCAATTAGCTTGTGTCAAAGAGGTGGAAAAATCCTTGAACCAAATAAAAAGTGGTTAAAGGAAGGAAAAGATTTGTTTAAGCCTCAGGACTAACTTTATTTGCAAGTACTCCTCAGTAGCAAGTCTGACTTCACCAAAGGCAAGGACTAAAAAAGAAAAAAAAAAAACACTTATTTTCTTCTATTTCATATAGGCTTCCTTCACTACAGGCACTGAGCAGCAAATAAACACTGAGTTATAATAGGCTTCAAAATATTTTTATTTCTAATAAGCTTTGTCATTTCATAGACTCAGAGACTTTCAAGAAAGAAAATACTCTATAATTAATTCCCTCACCACTGCCACGTGTATTGTCCCAGCAGTATGTACTGGTTACTTTCCTTAGCTATTTTATGGCATAAATTCCACCTAACAGTGATCTAAGATACAGTATGCAAGAACAGATGAGATTTTAATTGTGCAATTGGTAAATGTTGGATTAAATCCCCTGTATTTTTTTCAAAGATATGTTTAAAACTTTTAGGGATGGGAAGATTTAACTGATGAAGCAGGAATAGTCGCTCTACATGTGCACCATTTCCCCAAAGCATGCCTGGAACCACAGCACCCACCTCTGGAGTTAAGAGCAGCACTGGAAGCCTGTAGCTTTCTCATGCACCTGCCCTTCCCTACCTAAGCCAACCAACAAACAGCACACCTGAGGAAACACCGTAATTTTTTTGTCTGAACTAGTGCAGCTTGCTGTCCTAAACACCTAAACACGCTATGCTACATTCAGTTTCCAGGAACTAAGTACAACAGGTCTATTCCTCTTCATTTGTGATTCTCAAGTAAAACAATGGACAAGAAAGCATGTCTCCAGTTACTTTTTGAACGGAAATGAAATCATATAAATACATAAGTACCTTGTCATTGAAGAGTAAACGTCCAAATAATTGTTTTGCTTCTTCTAGGCTCCCCTCTAGGTAAACAGCTCCTGCATGAGGCGACCACATAGTCAAAGGTCAATGATGCATTAGTACTTAGAAAATTACTCAGCACAGGAAAGTCAAAGATCTCTGCCGCCTTCACCTCCAATACATTTATTCTTTAAAAGCGTGCTTTCTGTGGTAATACTTAATTTTTTGAGAAATTTAAAGCATGTTAAACACCAACATAAATCAATGGTCATAAAATGCACAGGAAAACCTGAAATAGCTAAATCGGTGATAGAAAATGATAAATCCAAAAAGCAAAGTTTAAACAAACTAGGCTAGAAGTAACCTATTTCTAAAAGTAGTTTCCTGTAATCGCATAACTATACCATATGTGTAGACAGTGAAAGCCATGAAATACATTTCAATAGCTAGCAAATAATTTGTATTTGTTCTGTACTTACAACATTACACTCTGCATATAAACGATGTGTCAGGACTATTCCAAACCTCAATGTCTCCCCAACATCACAATAACACATTGTCTGAACTGGAAACTGCACCTCTGCATCTCTCAATTTCTGGAGATTGTGGTACTTTTTTTTTTATTTAACCTGCATATACAGCCTTTACTAGCCCTCCACATGCCCCTTAGTAACAAGCTCTGCAAAACTGGTGCTAGCATATTATATTTTTTCTGTGTATCATATACACTCTATATCTGCACAGGCACTTTATAAATTCAGTATCAACATTTTGCCTTTTGATACGGTTTACAGGAGGGCTCCTGAAAACCTCAAACTAGCTCTTGTAAGCACATCTGTATAAAAGCAAAGGGAATACAAAGCTACATGAAGAACACAGAGAAAGGGAGTCGATGTTCCCACATACAGGGAGAACACTGTTTGCCTTGCTGTGTCTTTCCCCTTCTTTTTCCTTTTAATTCCTCACTAGGTCAACTACTTTCTTTGGGCTCTTTGGAGAACAGTTTGGGGGTTTATAAAACTGTCTTGCCAGAGGCATATTATGACAGCACAGAATTTCAAACAGGTCCTAGGCAACCTGCTTATTATTTTCATCAACTAGGCAGCCTGTTTATTATTTTCATCACAGAGAAGAAGCACCACTTTTACAAAGATTCTCAAGTAGGAGCTCCAGACCCCACATACACTTTTATAGTCCCTTAACAAGCTCCCAGATTTCAGCTATGGCCCTGACAAAATCCTATTGCTCAATTAACTTCGTGAACAACTTTGTATTGGAGGTTAAACAGCAAGCCCGCTCTCTTAACAAATCTCAATGCTTGCCAAATAGTCATCACTACATCCTAGACAAGCTGAAGTATATCAACAAAGCCACACATACATATCTAGTTGTTCCTTTTCTGTTTGTTTTTATCTTTAAATTAAAGATCAAAGCACTCATGGAAAGCAAAATAGAGTTAAAGACAAATCTTATTTCTTGATAAGACAAAATGCAATTTGGCTCTAGGCAGAATGCACGGAACTGCTGACATCTAAGCCAACTATGATCTATTTTTCAAAGCAGGACAAAATGCTTTAGGAGCTTGTGTAGTATGTAAAGACCTGGATCGGGGCTAAACCATTCCCATAGCTAGTATCATGAACAGTACATTTGGATGAATTCGACGCCAAATCAGTGAGATTTAGCTTGCTTTGTGTATTCAAACAACTAAAGGTTTATAAAAATATGCTATTTAAAATAGGGCTTGTATGGATACAACAGACTAGATTTCCGCCTTACTGCCTGATATTTGCTAACTGTGGTCAGGCAGTCCTGATTTCTTCTCCAACATAAATTTATCAACTAGCGCAGCCAGTCACTGATCAGCATCTTAGTGCCCAACAGTAAATCTGACACAACTCCCCTTCGTCCTCAGCTAGAGGGTTGTGGTAGCTTTATTACACCAGCCAGGGTATATTGCCATGCTTTTTATTTGTAAGGAAAATGCAAAGACCAAAAATATTTACGAGGCAAATGTCATGTTTAATTCACAGGAGAAGGTCAGCAGGGCACAGAGGAAGCAGGCTGGTGACTTGGTTGGGAGTGCCTGGTGCATTCAGAAAGCAAGCTGCAGAGTTTAAAATTCAGGGCTGAAGTGGGTTTCCACATTTTGCAGGTCTGTGCAAGTACTGCTAGAAGCACTGAGCCGGCACTTTTCCTGCCAGGCCATGGTGACTGAACTATACCCTCCAGACGACTGCAGGTGGCAGGCCATGGTGGTGCAGGAGAGGAGGAGTTCTGCAGTGACAGACAGAAGTGCTGTACCACAGCGGTATGAAATGGGTGCATCTTCAGTGCGTGGGAGGCAGGATATAGAAGATGAGATTTTTTCATTGTAATACTGCACACTCATCATGTTATACGTGCAGCATATAAGCAGGAGATGGGAAGGGATGAATAAGATTTAAAAAGCTTTACTATTGCCTACCCTTACTAACACTGCTCCACACAGACCTACGTCTCCTCCATCACGATCAACATGGCATGTAGACATATTAAAACATAACTGTCTGCACACGCACATACACATGCTTTACCTATTAGGGCTTCAAAGCAGTTGGCCATGGCATGGCGGAGATCCGATTCCCTGCAAAGGTCTGGACCATGAGCATAAAGCATAAATCGATCTAGCTCCAGCTTCTGCAGAATATGTGGAAAGAGTTAAAACCATGGCTTGAGAAGTACAAGAGTAGCAGTTCTAGTCACTAAAGTTCAGTTACACTGTTATTATGCACCAGCTGGGTTTGAGGGAACTTTAAAGCTTTTCTCCATAGTTTCAGTTCAGATATAGGCTAAAATTAGAAGACTTCATATTTGTTTATCAGAGGCAAGCAACTAAAGTGTGATAGCGTGGGAAAGCTAGGAATTATCAAACAAAATTGTCAAGGGAAGCCAGATCAAAACATGCTACTAGTGAGACTTAGAAATGAGTTCAAGAGGAATGCTGAGGGTGTGACAGAAAAATAGCCCGATACCAGCCGGATGGTGCAGCGTGCTGTGTTTCTTGCTGATAGTTTGCCCTCATGTGACTTGCCTTCAGAAATGCCAAAGGGACATTGAAAGGGAGGGGAGTTAACACTGAGGAAAAAGATTTTGCCTACAAGAAGAAGATAAAGTAGAACAGTGAGGAACAGGAACTCTGGTAGACACAATCCAGTGAACATTTGGCTTTTTCCTCTACGAGTGTCAACAGGTGGCAGTAACAAAAATCTCTGGGCACTGCAAGCAGAAGACTGATATCTTAATCCGCAGTGCCACCTAGCTTTCTTCTTCCTTTCAAATGTGCATCATTAATATTCATCTGTTGCCTGAACCATAGTTCTGCTTGCCAGTCAGAATCTCAGGTACTGAGTCAGATATCCTATATAATATATGGTAATTCTGCTATAGAAATGCAGGCAAGAGCTACTGGGTTCTCTTTACATATTCATCTTTTTGACACAAAGCCATTATTGACATTTTTAAGGAAGAGATTTGTGCATCTCGCAAAGTTTGTATGAGAAGAGGTTCTTCCCAACTGGGTGTAAGTTTCTTCTACCTAATTTCTCATTAACTTTCAACTTTGTCCTCCTGCAGCATATAAGAGGTAAAAGCTGATTGAGGTGTATGGTTTAGGCACATTTCAATTGGAAAAAAGGAGTCATCTTTTTCAACGAATTTCAATGAATGAGAGCCTATTCACTATTCCAGAACATAGGGAATTACCACTTACAATGTTCCACTGCACTTTATAATGTGCAGAGAACTCATTACAGTAAACACAGAAGTAGAACTTTAATTGTTTTATATTGAATTTAAACTTCTTACAGATTATTGTCACTTGTTCATGTTAACAGGTGGTGTTTGGGCATTGGTGTGTCTCCCCCACCTCCAATGGCTTATCTCCGTTTCCGGAGCTTGCATTCAGCTTTTTTTGCGTATGTTTTGATTCACATTTTTTGACCACAACACGTTTCAGATTTTAAAAATTTCTGCTATAATGTCCCTTAGAAGCTACAGAAATTTATTGTTTGATGCTCAATTAAAACAGCATTCCACATGCACAAGAAGTTGAGGAGCTGAGAATTCTATAAAGTAAACTGAATGCAACATGACACTGCAGTGAATAATTAAAGGGGATGAAACGAGAAACATCGTATAAGATGTATGAGAGGAAAAAAGGGTAAGTTGGGAAACAGGAATGTACAGATATCTAATATTTACAGTTGTATCTGATATAAATAAATAGAGTTTAAAAAATGTTGCAATAAAAATTTTCAAAAATTGTCCACATACAATGGTAAAGCCTGTTAACAGAGCTTTAAGAACATACGAACTTTCTTGATGCAGGTTTTAAAATAGTAACATGAATTCAGATGTCAGGCAGTTCAATACCATATTTGTAAACAAACCCCTGATTTGAAACATTTCAATCAATTCATGCTTATCTAAATCATTAAAGAAAGCTTTGAAGGAAAATGATTGCGTTCGCTCCCTACCCTATGCCTCTCCAGAGAACTGAGCAAAAAGATGACATATTCGAAATCATGCAGTTTTTGTCAAAATCTCAAGATTGGATATGTTTGTTTAAATTACTGCGCGAATGTGAACAGAGAAGATTAAAAGAGCACTTGGAAACTATCAGCAGTACACAGTGGATGCACATGTGTGTGCGCATGTGTGCATACACAGCTTAATGCATTACATCAGTAAGTCTCAGACTGCTTTTTAAAAAACAGGCTAACAAAATCAAGGACGAATAAGGGAATACCAAGTTCCCTATGAATAGAGACTTAATCAACTTTCTGTATTGTATTCCTGCCCACCAGTATCATGTAGAAATGTAAAAGCTCTGTCATTCACAGAATTAGATGAAACAAAATTCAGAGGCATCTCAGTATTTCCTGCGAGACAATACGGCTTTTCACCAAAAGCCTTTCTAACATATTTCTCTTTCATAGTTCACAGTGAATCTGAAAATGACTGCCTAGGTAAGGGAGCAGACAAAATGATTTTTTCCCTACTTTCCCTACCACCTGCTGCCATGTTCTCCCTACATATTCTATCAGGAAGTCCTTTTATAAACAACCAGTTTGTTTCTTTTTCTTCACTAACTTTCTACTAACAGCTTCATTACCTGTTTATGGTAAATATAGACACACCTTCAACATAAGCATGCTAAAAACTTATCCTTCTGCCTGCAAAAATCACTCTTCCGAAAAATAGGATTTGGAGAAAACATTAAGTCCTACTTCATCTTTAAAATCTATTTTCAAACTGAAAAGAGTTCCTATATCCCAAATGTTGTACACAAAACATGGCGAAGACACTGATGTTCAAAAGCAGTCCGATCCCTCAAGAAGCAATCCATGTACCAATAGCACCCTACCTACGGGTGTCAAATACAGAGACATATAAAACTGTACCTTGGCCAACATGGCCAGGTGTTGGTTCTGTACAATGGCAGTGCGGTACGTAGCTAATCCTCCTTCCTCCAGAGTGGGAAACAGGTAGTACAAGTGGACACTGGCAAAACAAAAATCAAATCATATGCTGTCAGCATTTGGTTAAAGATGAACCACGTGGGCCTCTAGGGAATTACGCCTTTCCCACAGATCCTAGCTGGTAACACAGGTCCCTTCCCAAGGCAGCAACTCAGCTTAAAGTAAAGAAACAAACATTAAAACAATGCTCAATAATACTTGACTGGATAGGATTGGAAGCAGGGGAGAAAGAGTGCTGTTTCTCTACTGGGCAGCACCTAATTTCTAAATCCCTGCAACGACATGCATTTCCCTCATCTGAAGGTTTCTATCTATCAGCAGCAGTGGGTTCAGCAACGTTGACACCTAGAGGGTGCTGAGGAATAAAGCACAAGGGACCCATCAGCCTTAAGAAACACCGTGCCACAGGTACGCAGTGCTTTACACCCAGAATATTTGTTTTACAGGTTTCTTACAGTACTTTAACAGATGCTAACAGAGTCAAAGAACAGAACTCAACAGTCTGTATTTATCAAATATGCAAAGTCATTCATATCACAGAAAAAAATAATGAGTAGAAGACTGAAGCTTTCAACTGCCTTTAATAATATTTGTCATCATGCAAGTAAGATACTTCATAGAACAGAAACAAAACAAAAAATTAATTCAGTGATGCAAACAAGAGCTGAGTAAAGGATAATAGATTCTGAGTATCTTCATATATGACTATCTAACCCATGTCAGAAAGAAGTTAATACAGAGAGGGTTTTCAACATCCAACAAATAAGGCCATGGATGGCACTAATTATTAAAATATTTTATTAACCCAGTACACAGGGAGAAAAGTCCAGATGGATGCAAGATTTGCAAGGGCAAAAATTGCTATAAAACTTAGAGGCAATCTAATCAAGCATCATAATTCACAAAAGCAGACACGAAGTCAAGAGAGTTAGAAAAAAATTCAGACTTAAATAGGTGCTTACATGCTCTATTGAACAGAAATGTAGCTCAGGTTTTTTCTGAATTGAGACAAAAGTCAGCTCAGAAAGTCAACTGATGGTTGATGAACAATGACAATGAAAAATACAAGACATTTTAAGCAGCAAGTCTTCCATCTTATCAGCCTGTATGAGAAAAAGGCCATGGGTTTTAAGGGCAGTGGAGACCTTTATAGACTAATAGCTTTGAATACCGAGTAGCTAATGGCTAGTAGAGGTTAGTAGAGAATGGAGATAAAAGGGTAGTTTCATTATTCACCTAACAAACTTGCTTAAAGAGAAGCTTTACAGTAAACAAGACTACTCCTCTACTAAAAACAGTACAACAAAGCAACTGAAAATGGATCATAATCTTTATTTTGGGCAAACTTCCTGACTCTAGTACTCAGGTAAGAAAGGGCAATGGAGGTAACTGATAATATCCCTGTATTGTTCACTGATTTCAGAATACTCAAAACAGAGCAAAATTGCAGCAATTTTTGACAAACCATGTTTCTTTGTTATTACTTCTAAATAAATTACATTTGTGCTTAACTATTTTATTTACATACAGACATTATGGAAGCTACAGCCCTAATAACTGGAAATACAAGAACTGTAACATATTCAATATTCCCAATAAATGTTTTCCGTTTGCAACTAGAGAAAATGAACCCATGGAAACAAAATGGCATGCTAACAAAAATATCTTTCCTTTAAAAAAGGGTACAAAGTTCAACTTCTCTGTAGCTGAATAATCTCTAACCCCAATCAACTTAAAATTGTACTCCATGAAACAGAAACTCTAGCTTTTCATTTTGTAATCTTCCTTGTTGTATCATCAGCACTGAAGGATTTTTCAAGAGAGCTGTGTGCAGATGTGCATCTCTAAATATCAGGCAGGACTGCAAACATACGCAGTCATAGACACTGCAAAGCTTAATAAGCCCAACGGTATGACAACAACATACAAAGGTGAGGACTGTTGAAGAATTCCCCATTTACCTTGTTAAGAACTCCACCACAGCATCTCCCAGAAATTCTAAGCGCTCGTTGTGGTTAATCCTGAAAAAGGCATTTTAAGGTTTACTATCAGCTAAGTAACACATGCTGGTTATTTACACAATACAATTAAAATAGAACAAATCAGAGCTGATTGCTAATTAGCCATGATAGACATTCTTGCAGCCTCCCCCACCCTCTCTGGGTTACAATACTTTCCAAAGCAGAATAATAACTACATGAATCTTGAAACTCAGGACTCGCACTGCCACCTTTGAAATTTTCATACATTTCATTCTGAGCTATTGTCAGAGCTGAAGGAGTGGAGAAAGGAAACTCGTCGACTGGCACTGTGCAACGGCCTGCTGAGGTTGGGTTTTTTTGTCCATCAGAGGGCACCAGGTGATTGAAACAAACTGCCTGGCTTCAGTCTTGTGCATGCGACTAGGGAAGTGTAGGTAAGTAACATCAACACCCGCAGGGTGTGACGACTGTACAACAGCTTCAGTGGTATGGCAGAGCTACAAGAGAGTAAGTACTTTCATTTTTCAAAGAACCTTTAAATGCCCTGTTTTCTGTAACTTCCTTTGAGTTTAAAAGAAAAAATGGCTGTAAAAGAAGATGTATTCAAAGATGCCATTAAGTTAGTAGAACCTTATATTCCCTGTCTTTTCTTCTCTCACTGCTCCTGATTTTCCTTTGCTTTGCAGAAAGTTTGTTTCCTCCAAACTCAGCTTTTATTGTAATTTGCACTCCCCCAACAATTACATAGTTCATCTAATTTCTGAAATAGCAGGCCTTTGTTATGGGCTGAAAGAATTCCAGTACCTCTGCTGTATAAAACAATAGTGAGCAATACTACAACCCGCCTCTGTGTGGCAACACAGCAGAAAACACAGGTCTCTCAGAAGTGGGATTTTATATTTGTGTGTTATTTTGTGAGAATTAACGCAATTTAGCCTTATCTCAAGAGGGCTGAAATAAGCTAGAGGCTGTCAAAGAAAAGGACATGGTCTAGCTGAAACAGCATTTGGGGAACACTGCAACAGTAATTTATTCAGAATTCAACTTCTCCCATTCCCAAGCTTACTCCAAAATGACGGCTCCTAAAAGGCCCAGTTACAGCACTAGTTAACTAAAAAACACTCTGTCTTCTAAGTTCATGCATTTAGGAGATTTCATATACAATCGTTTTTTGCATTAGCCCTATGAACTTCGTTAATTCACTTTGGCTAAATAAAGTGCCTATTGCTATAAACCACATCTTAAACATTATTTATTTGCACAGAATTCTTAGTGGTCGTTTAGAGACAACACTAATGGTTCAGCTTTTTGTCCTCATCTGTTTTTGCATATGTCTTTAAATTGGATGAGTATATCAGCGAAGCCCGCGTTCAGTATCACACATGTTAACAAGGTGCCATGCCTACTACTACTGTAAGGAAATGTGATGGAGAATCCAATTTATAGCAATGATAACAATAACAACAAATGTTATTTTTCATTCTGCAGAAAGCAAACATGCAGCCTTTTAGTCCTCCTCATCGCAAGGATAAACAAAAATGATAGAATTATCTGTTAATACCTTCCTCAGGAGTTTTCTGCAGGCATGACCAAACATTTACTATGTCACTGCTAATGGAGGTTCAGCACATCTGCACAATATAGAAGTCAATTCAAAAGGACTTTTCATTTCAACTATATGCCAAAGCTGTTGCTGATGGCAAGCTGGTTGTTTCTATTAACCATTTCCCTCTGCAGCAGTTTCCCTACTTGCAATTATTTCCATTACCTGGAAGGAGCTGGATCATCCTGTCCCAAACGGGACATAATATTTATCAGAGTGTTTATCCCTAGAAATAGAAAAAATGCAGTATTAAATAAACAACACCTAATTCAATTTGAATAGGATTAGAAAATAATTACTCAAAACGTTACTTTGTAATTGCTATACACAAGATCATCCTGTTATTTCCAGGGTATACTTACAGCAACTATAATCCTTACAGATGGTCTCTGCCTAACTGACCGTGGTCCCATTACAATACTATTGTATTTTAGCGTTCAGAGCGCCAAAAAACCCACCACTTTTGCATGAAAAAGACATTCCAAACAGTACATAAACAATAAACAATTTACTTCATTACTGTTGAATATACCTTGAAGGGGTAAGGAATATTCTGCAGCAGACAGACCACATTTTCATATTAATAAGACATTTTTACAAAATATCCTCCAGTTTGCTCACCATGTTGAACAGCAAATTAATAAAACAATTCTTGCCAAAAATTAAAGAAAATACATCCTTCCATTTATTATCCTTGCTTTTTCTCAGCTCTTTACTTGCTGACTAATTTGCAAAATCCAGTCTTGTAGAAAGATCTCACTAATGTCTGTGTATAACCATTGAAATCTTCCACTGAAGGGATCTCTCAGAAGAACAATAGCCAACGAAATAATAATGGACAAAAGGTTTTTTTACAGAAAAATGGTAGTGGTGTAACAGCATACCTTTTTTTCTCATGTGCATATGGTGAACTTTTCTATCTCCATATTTTGGCTGTCGGATCCCACAGTTGGATAAGGAATTTCTGGCATGATCCGGATTCATTCCAAAGTTTAAGTGATGGCTTGGATGAGTCATGGCAAGCTATAATATAGCACATACAGAAAAAAAGTCTGAAGTTGTATTTTTGTAAATGTAAGGAAAAAAAAATCTTAGACTGGTAGCTAATAATTGTTATTTTTTAGTTTGAAGAAAAGCTACAAAGTGATGTCGTCAATTAGTAGCTTGGTTCCAGCAATTTAAATGTAGGATGTACTATTTCAGATGTCAGAAAGAAACCACATTTATGCTCAGTCATCAGTTTAACTAATTAACTTTCAATAGTTTTTTTTCTTTAAAGAAAAATTAGTTTAGAAGAGAAAAAGCATGAACTGTCAATTTGCCCTAAGAGTTTTGCTTACCAGCTTTCCTGACCCGATTTCAATAGATTTGCTTATTTAAACATATATTCACTCTCACATTGCAGCACAAATATTCATATTAAAAACAGGAACAACTAGAAGAGCTTCTCAACCATTCACATATTTGATTTAGGTTATTTAAATATCTATACAACTTTCCTACCAAAAAAACCCAAACAACAAAAACAAAGTGGATTATCTCTGGCATGGTTTTTCACAGAAGAACTCTTTCTCTCCTAACTATTCAGGGCCACTCTTCAATTGGAAGTGAACAGCAATGGCAGGGTTGGTCTTCTGTTTTACGTTTGTAACATCTAGCATTATCAAAAGCTTCCTCTCTGCTGCCAACACCGCTACTGCAAAAGTGGCAGCAGAAAATGTAACTACAGTTACCTTTTATGACTCCATCCTGCAAATGCATGCTTTTCTCTTTCTTTACACATACACACCTAAAATATATTGCATGTATAAATGTATATGAACACGCACCTTACGTATAAGACAAGAGATATATTGGCAAATTCAAGCTGCAGAAAGTTACTTCTGAAACACTTGCAGGACTGGTGCTGCAGGCTGTGAGCAAAGACATTCCAGTAGTTCATTGAAACACTAGCTGGGGCTTTCCAAACGCAAGACTTAGAGAAGTTTATTTTAGTTGTTTTAGAAAGTACAATTATATTTAAACAACAATAAGAACCTTCTCCAAGTCATTTTTAATTCCTCACTAATATTAAGTCTGTCATAATTGCCCACTCTCAGCTTCTGCTCCATCTGAACTTGATGACACGTTACTACTTCTCTGAACAGTTAAATTAGAATAATCTTTCTTGCCCAGTCTGTGCTTGAAAAAGAATACATCATGATGAAACAGGTGAAAACCAGTGTGAAATTATACACCTAAAATTGCCTATGCCTAGGTGACTGGTGCTATATACATTTTTAAAAGCTGCTTTTGGAACAAGTTTGTAGGTTTTAAACAAATATGCACAGGGATCAAGCATTGAAAAAGTACTTTTGTTATAACTAAACATTAATTTGACTAATGTTGATGCTTGATTTTATGCTTTCTCCCCTTTTCGACTGAAGTTTCCCTTTTGCTTTGTGTGTTTAGTCTCAACACTTTGAAGATCTCCATCACAGTTTTAATAGGAGAGATAAAAACAGAAAGGCAGCCTGCAAACAACCAAATCCTACAAGATGCTCCATGCTTACTGTAACTTTCAGTAGGACCAGCCCTGGAAACCAACTTCTAGAAAACTGAGAAGCTATGAGAAAATATTTCTCTGTAAGCCTCCCCTTAAAGTAGTTTGGGAGTAAAGTCTCCATACATGTACAGGAACTGCATTTTACGAACTGAGAGAAAACTCATCTTTCTCAGTTCCAGTCAGTGGAGAGAGGGGCTGCTTACTTCAGGGGGAGATCCTGAACAGAAGTCTCCCATTTCCCTTCAATAATTTCAGAAGAAACATAAGGGGAAAGGGGCCACCATACCAAGAGTCAGACTTCTGGAGCTGATCAGTTCCAAATATGCACTTACATAAATGACTCCTAATGCGATACAGATGTATTTAAAACAAATAAATTCTCCAAGTTCCATCACATACTCATAGAAATCAAGAGCTGAACAGAAGCTTGGAAATTCCTTTGCAAAATATATGCAAAATATGGTATATATGCAAAATAAAAAGGCAACACTTAAGTTATTTATTTTGGAACAACAGACTATAAAAGGAAGAATCAAGGCACGTATGCTCATCTGCAGAATAACACCGTATACTTCACAAATATCTAAAAAAAGAACTTGTAAGGAAATAATGAATAACGTACCTGACAGTCTTTTCAGTAAGCATATTTTTGTCTTTCTACACATTACACACAAATCCAGGCCCACCACTGGAGCAAAGGTAGGTGTATGCATACATGCACAATAGATGTCTCTATTTAGAAATCTCTTGGGATAACTGAAACTTTTGAAAGATCTGCAGTGCAAGTAATCAAGCACTTTCAAGTTGTGGCAATGCAGTGCATTTTTCAAGTTTGTACAGCAGGCAGGATTATGGATAAACTCGATAACATTAGGAAGACAAACCAGCAAGTAGTTTATTTTTTGCACGTCTTACCTGCAGCAAGCACCTATCTCGAAAAGTGTAGCCTATCAATTTGTCCAAATGCATCAGACACTGATGGTAGCGGACATGGTGGGTGAGGACAGGAAGCATCATCGCATGCTAAAAAACAGTTGCAATAAGGAAAAGCATTCAGCTTCAGTGTATAGAGTACTCAGTTGACTAAGCTATAAATACAAACACTTTCCATTTGTCATAACACTGAGTTCTATTATTTTGGTTTAAATGAGGAAATAAATAAAGAATGGTTTCCCAACCCTCACCAGCAGAGCACTTAATTAAATCAGATTTGTTCATCTGCATAATTCACAGTGGGGACACAGCCCCACCAGAATAAATCAATAAATACATGATAACTAGTCTTCTACTTAAGTATTTTGAATGAGATAAGAAAACCTCTGTTCACCAGTAACATCAAGTTTCAATAAGCTATGACTGAATACGATGCTATATGTTTGTACCTTCTCCTTTAACACCCTGCGGTTTTAGGTTGGCACCAAAGACGAAGAAAGACCATTTCCATCTGCCTCATAACATTGGGGAAGAAGCACTTTATACCACATTAACCAGCTTTCACCAAACAACAGTAGCTACTTGATTTCCAAGCACAGTTATTAGTGCCTTGTTTCATTTCCTTCTGAGGAAGAATTAAGGGCTTTTTGAAATGCTGTAGTCTGGCATTTCCTGGCTTAATGTGCTAAAAAATATCAGAAAGGTTGCTGTTTTATCATCTAGGAAACAGATGATGTATTCCTGTCAGGGAAAATTTCAATAAAAATTCAACTAACCGTATGCTGCGACAACGGAAGCCTCCCGCCTCTTTCGGTGTTTTAAAGCAGGAATTCTACACTACTACTACTGACTTTGGATGGATCTGGGTTGAAATAAGCAAGTAGTACAGTTTATCAGTATGGTAGTATAGCAAGTATGATGACATCAACATCAAAAATCTTGCCTAAGAATGAAAATTAAGAGAGCTACAGGAGAAACGTCAGTATTTAAAGAACTGAATGCCTGTGACCATTTTTGTGACACTGGTATCAAATTTCAGGTCTTTTAATCATTCCTATTAGTGAAATGACATGAATGTATTCAAAAGAATGACGTGTTTTAAGAGAATCAAAATCTGAGGGCTATCCCTATATAATTTTAGAAAGAGGAATGTGTATGATTACAGAAGATGAGTGTATAGTGTGGAGAGATGCAAGAAAAACAAGCATACAAAGCAGCTGATGTATAATTTATGGAATAAATTATGTTAGGGATTTCTGCATGTCATTAAAGAACGAACACCAGAAAATACAAACTGGTGAATGTTACAAGATTGAGAAGTTAAGAATAACCAACGGCAATACTTTGTTTAAGTAAAAGACTGAAATTCTTGAAAGTTGAACACAGAGCTGGAAGGTAATGATGGAAGTAATTTGTTAAAAGGAAGACAAGGATTGTCTGGATCTATGAATTGCAGAAAAATGCAAAACCACTCCAAGCAAACTGAGTAAGTGTAAGTGTTATTTTGTTCCCATGTAACTCATTTAGAATTTTCTCAGGGTAATTTACAAGGTAAGGGAACACCCCTCTTATCTCCAAATAAACTATACAGGTGTGCTTCCTATGTCTTCCTTCATGGAAGGAATTAATTACAAAAAAAACCCCAACCTTGCTTCATGGGCAAATTCTGCTTCCCTACCTGTATGTTTCACTGCACAGACCACTAGGCAGAAAGAGTCCCTCCAGCAAGATTTAATGTTCTTTATACTTAGGAACCAATACATGTGGCCCTAAGTGTGAGGACTGAAAAATAAAGTTTTAGATTTTTATCAGCTGCGGTGCAGTGAACAAGGAATTGAAATCTCCCTGGGAGCAAAGAGAAGTTCTTTTATTTGACTTTTGCAGTTATATTGACAAAGTCCTGCTTTCGTGGCACTGAACACTTGATTGATTCAATTAATGTGCATCATATTGGATTATAGCTATTTGATGTTTCTGATGTTTTATTTATCTCTTTATAAGAAAATAAAACATCTGCTTTAAAAATTGCATTAGGCTAAAGAATGACTAGTGATTAAAAAAAAGTCTCCTGAAACCATACAGCCACAGCAGTTACCCCATAACCTTGGTACTTGCACGTGGTTATAAACATATGAGTAACTTTTTTAAAAAAATAAAATATATGGTTTAAACTATGCTGCATGTTCTTTTCTTGCTGCAGCTGACATGGCAAGGCAGGGACTCTCTCAGGTGCCCCCAGCTAGTGCCACCATCCCCCAGGTTGGCAGACGCTCCTGACCTGAAGCTACTAAAAAGAACCTGGTGAACTGAAATATTTTGAAATGCATAATTTCTCTCCTCACCCTGAACAGTTAACACAGCTGCTCAGGGCACACCAGCAACGCTACAGGCAATGATGAGCATTGTGTGTGCCAGGGGTGATATCTTCTCAGCATGGCTCCATTCTGCCAGACTGCGTAGCGAGTGCTGCCCAGCTCAGTGGCCAAGTAGTACACTTCATCTACTGGATAACTTCAAGTGAGCTGGGCAGAACACAGCCATTTTGCATTTTTTGGAACATTTCACTCACCCTTTTTCTCCCCCTTTGAAGCAGTTCATTTCTGACACTGCAAAGACCTGCGTCATTGCTGCTACGTGGAACTTAGAGCAACTATAAGTTATCAGAGTGACTTAGAAGAGTTTCAATCTTCTAAACAGCAATGCTTTTAAAAGCATTAATTTTAAATCACTGCACTTTAGCTCTGCTCACAGGGTTGATTTATGTGTATTTAGTTTTAGTCTTCTTTAATCTGGGAAGAAGCATGTAGCAACAGCAGCAATCTTTCATTTTACAGACATAGTTTGCCTACCCTTGGCCTCTCAAAGAAATCAAATCAAAGAACCTTCATACCAGAACTGGCTGATTTAGATGTTGCAGCTGCAGATGGGCACAAAAACGTGAAATAGCTTTACTTTCATCATTCTTTGGTGTTTTGCTGTCCTTCAACAACAAAACGAAATAAGAATATCCAAGAGAAAATTGAGATGAATCACAGAAGATATTATGAATAACAGACTGTTTCAAAGCTCCTAAATTAGAAATTTACACTGTTTACTTAACCTGTAAAAATAGATACAGCTCACAACAAAAAAATTAGAACAGGGCTGTAATTTTCCTCAGCTATGTGAGAAGATACTATTCCACTATTATCTTTCTTTGACTTCAGAAGCAATCGTAGAATCACAAGAAAGGTTTCAGACAGAGGAGAAGCAATTTTAGTTATTAGCATTTCTCTTCCATTAGAATTTCCCCTTTGGCCTTACCACATTTCTAAAATAACAATGGGATTTCTACCTATACCTCTGCCTAGCAGCCCCCAAAAGTTTATACTTTGTACTGTTGAGTTAATATTAAATTGTAAGCATTTAATTCTTAAGTAAGATCTCCAAAACAACAGCTAAAAAAAATGATGCAAGTATACCTTCAGTATATTTATTTGGCTGTTTTAACTACTTGAATTTTACTAATACACTATTATATAAAAATTGCACATTTTTAATCATATCACAAAGCTGGTGGCTGTCAAGTGCTTCAGAATAGGATCTGGCAGAGATCTGTACCTTGGAGATGTAATGTGTACTAAACAGAGTATCTGAAAGATATCTTCCTACTGAGGGTCACCTGTTTTAATCCAGAAGTTAGTTGTGCTGGGGTTTTTTTCTCTTATCTTTCAAGTAAAAAGATACTTCTTCATGCTTCACTGTAAAATTGTTTTTTTAAAAAATACCTAAATAGAAAAATATATTATAATAAAAATATCTATAATCAACTGATGGATGAAGAAGCCCTTGGAGTCCAGCACTGGACTCAACATTTGGCTAATCCTCAGCCTCAAGCTGGCCATTCCTACCCCCTTCTCCCTTGTGAATATCGACCAGTGGCAAGAAAACTAAAAATTTAAAATAACTTCTTTTGTGTGTGGAGGGGGCGGACAGGACACCAGAATAGCTCCTGAAATCAACAGATCTTATTGAAGCAAAGGTATTCATTTCCATTTGGTTCTTCAGCCTAGAAACACAGCCACCTCTTGCAAGGGTTAAATGGCAGCTATCAAGAAAGAAAATACATCAGACATCTCTGCGGTTTAGTCACCTGGCAGACGTCAGAGCGTATCCCCGTTTTCCAGAATCCCTGGCTACTCAACTCAACGGTCACTTCACGTCTCATTGTGTTCTTCTGACGAATTTTCTGCAGTGCTTCCTAGACAAGAAGACAGCAGAACTCCTGTTAAGAACTTTGTACAACAAAGCAGTATTAATGCACACATGAGTGCATTCACAATACCCGTTTAAGGTTAGCTTTTGGTGAGCGCTTTTTAAGACTAGTCCGAATCTTGTAACTGCCAGCTGCAGACTGTGGTGGACATGCTAGAGTAGAGTGTAGACAGAGGATTTTAGTAGATGGAGAAGAGAACAGAGGCGACTAGATTTTTTACTGCACATCACAGAATAAACTAGTCCAACTGATACATCCAAGGTGATACATAAGTAAGCAAGTTAAGGTCCTTATAATGAAAGCACCTTCTTTATCCCTGTGTGCAAAACAGCCTCTTCACTGAAGTATTCACCATGAGTACTCCTGGTTTGAAGCATTCAGTAGGAGTAAAACAGACTAAACACAAGAAAGGCTTTGTTTTGTAATCTCAGCTACTTCAAAATAGTTCCTCTTCAACATTGTCAGTACTCCTAGTCTGCGAAAAGGGTCAGCATTCACTAGTTCTGGAATCTTTTAAGATGAAAACTACCAATATTATTTCAATTAAAAAAAAAAAAAAAATCTGATTTCCCTTGACCACTGGCTATTTGGTGTTGTATTAACACTTTGTCTCTAGAAACTATGAAATAGACAGAATCATTAAAAGATTCTGATAGAATCATGAAAAGAAAATATTTTCTGTATAAACGGAATGAAAGAAAACCAGCTAAAATAAACCATCCCTGGATCAGGATCTCCTGGTTCCAAAACTACAAAGCCTCCGGGGTGTGCAAGCTCCCCACACAGCATGGTGAAGACTCCCTCAGTGCTCTTCCTTCTTCAGAACACGAAACTTTTCAAAGCTGCAAGTCATCCTCCCTCTCCTTCTCCTTTTCACTACAGGGCACTTGCTCAAAGCTGTCTCTTCCCAGCTTCCAGTCTGAAGCCTGTGAGCACCTCTGGGCAGGAACGGGCTCTGTCTTCGGTTTTGCAGAGACTCAGAGAGTGGTTCCAAGGGGCGCACCTATCCAGATGCAGATTCATCAAACCTCAGACACCTCAATACTGAGGCACCTAGGGTAGGAGCCCTGGCTCCTTTTATATTCAGTGAAGGGGGATAAATGGCTTCAAAAAATGCATTTCTCTCTCCACTGACTTCAAAGTGAGCCTTCAGGTCCCAATTTATGCACCTGCTGTAAGCGCTCAAAGTTAGATTAGAGGAATAAAGCCCCCAGGCATGACCTTGTCACAAATAATAACATCATATGATCTTGTAGTAGTGAACAACCGATGGCAGAGGGAACAGAGATGCTTACAGCACTGCACCTCTTGTGCATTGTCGAAAATTTGCATTTCAAGGCAGGGTCATTGGGTGTTTTCTGAGACAGGTGCTAGAGTGTCTGCTAGACCTAGCTGTACTTTCAGGCTAACTGCAGTGTTACTCTCATGATTCATAATGTTTAAAAGCCCATGCACCGGTCAGGTGCAGCCCTACAGCCCCTTCTAAGTTACTGAGACCTCCACTGTCAAAATGCATAGGTTATCCACACATAAAGCTCCATATGCCTCTCTGATGGCAGACAACAACTTGAGAAACCCACTACCCTAGATATTACAGTCTAGAAACAAAAATCTGCACACCACACAGGAAGTGATACATACCAAAGGAGCATTTTATCTTTTGAAGCAAAACATAATCACTCACCTATATGCAATCTACTATATTTATATAAATAAGTTGTCCATTAGCCCCTAATGAAAAGATGCCCATAAAGCAACGGTCTTCCCTTCTACTTGCTCTGAGCGTAGAAAGCTGTAGCAAACAAAATGTCATATAGGTACAAAATTTTTTTTTTCCTTACAACTGTGGCACAGTTAAGTCACAACATTGGGTTTTTTTCCCCATTTACAACTAAGGAAGGTAAGGGATCATTTAATATCAGCATAAATAAAATGTCAACTAAGACTCTTGCTCATGCAGTTTTATACTACGTTTTGTAGTAATAATAAAAATTAGGTGCATCGTCAAATGTATCAAACATATACTGCAATCAAAGCTACACAATAAGCAAACCGGGGAAGACTCAGGAATTGGACTCAACAATCCTCATGGGTCCTTTCCAACTCAGGATATTCTACGATTCTATGAATCATTAGGGTTTCTAATCAATAAATAAAAGTACAACACCACTTAATTAAATTCCATCTGGTACCAAAGAAGTTAATTTCTCCTCTACATATTCTTTATGTAAGTTGTCCAATTAAGAGTGCCTGGTAGACATCAGACAAATTCAAAGCTTCAGTCCAAGATCTTAAAAAAATAGATACCTGAGAGCAGGCTGCTTTAGTCTATATTTAGGTGACTATTTTTCTGATTTTAATTCCCAATTGGTTGAGCATCTGCACTTAGGAAATGCTTATCGCTCACCACTTTGAGGGAAAAAACAGAAAAAAGACAAGAATTCAACAAATACCTCATTTGTCATTAAAGATTACTGAAAATAACAACAATCAGATGATTTTGACTCAAAGATCTTAAGGAATGTCACTAAGACTGCCTAATAAATTACGGTTTAAAACCATGCACAAGTATGGCAGTTTTTATCTCAGAAAAGAAATGTTTAAAATTATGAGACAGTTAAAAGTGCAATCTGAAATAAAGAGTCCTTCTCTATGCTAATTCTTGAAACCATTAATGGCAATGGCTATAAAGAAGTTATGGTTCTATAATGATCATTTCTATAATTGGGAAAAAACTTGCAGTAGTTTGACAACTGCAAAAAGGAAAAAGAACCATTCACTAACAAGCAGAGATAAAAATAAAATCAGTGTTAACAGCCTGAAAAGAAAAATCTTTTGTGAAGAATTTCTATTGTTTCCATAAACAGGGTGGTCATACGGCTTTATTCTATCCTGAATTACCTTGCTCAATTATCAGTTATAGAAAGGCCCAGCATACCTCTCTTTGTGATAATTTCTGTTTATCAGCCTGTTTGACTTTGGGACTGTTAGCCAGCAGGTGACGCAGCTTCACATAACTCTTCCACAGCTTTTGGTATCTGAAGGACAAAACCAGAAAACAAATATTTTGGTCGACACATATCGTGCTTTCAGTTGGGACAGAGTTAACTTTTTTATTAGCAGCTGGTGTAGTGCTATGTTTTGGATTTGGGATGAGAAATACTTTTGAGAGTGCACTGGTGGTTTTAGTTATTGCTAGGCAGTCAAGGCTTTTTCTGATTCTCATATCGCCCTGCCAGTGGGTGGGCTGGGGGTGCACAAGAAGTTGGGAGGGGATACAGCCAGGACAGCTGACCCCAACTGACTAAAGGGATATTCCATAGTATGTGACGACATGCTCAGTGCATAAAGCTGGGGGAAGAAGGAGGAAGGGGGCAACATTCAGAGTGATGGCGTTTGTCTTCCCAAGTAACTATTACACATGATGGAGCCCTGGTTTCCTGGAGATGGCTAAATACCTGCCCGCTGATGGGAAATAGTGAATTAATTCCTTGGTTTGCTTTGCTTGTGTGCACGGCTTTTGCTTTACTTAATAAATTGTCTTTATCTCAACCCATGAGTTCTCTCACTTTTACCCTTATGATTCTCTCCCCCATCCCAACAGGGGAGAGTGAGTGAGCAGCTGCAGGGTCCTAGTTGCCGGCTGGAGTTAAATCACAACAATACAACAAAAGGCTCTCACTTTTTGTCCTTATGAACACACCAACTGCTAATAATGCACCCATATACACACAGATTGTTAACAAGCATCCTTTTGCTCCAGAAAAAAATCTCAAAGCATTTTCCAAGAGAGGTGACAGTGTCTCTACAGTTGTTCCAACAGGATGGACACAGCAGCAGAAAGGAGGCACTAGTGTGCGGTGTGAGGTGAACAGCAATGCTCAGGGCAGAACGCAGGTCTCCCTGATACCCATCTGTCCTCTCCAAAGGGCCACCTACGCATGCTAAAAGGACTTGCCTGCAGCATGACATCTCAGTTCAGGCAGGTGAAAACTCTCTCTTCTCCACAGAGTTTACTTATCACTCACTGAACTGCAGCAGTAACCTTTCCCAAGAATTGTCTGTCCTTACGCTGGCTGAAACATTTCAGTGAAGCACGTGAGGAAAAGCTCTACAAGTCATGAGCAGCAGAAAGTCATTCTGTGAACAGCGAAATAAAAGTTTCACTCCCTATGGGTTTGTGCTGAATGGAAACTGCAAGTCAAGTTTTCTCTGTGGTTAGCGTATACATAAGGTTTCTCCAACCATTTAGCCTTTTCATATTTTGGGGGCATCTAAATACACATGAACTTCAATAAAACTTCTTTCTCAGTGGGAGTCCCTCTGTGTCTAGCACAGATTTTCAGAAAACTTGTAAGAACTTACTCCATTTGTAGATGACACCCTATCGTTATATTCAGCTGTAATTGATCAACAGATTCAAAAGCTACAATGGGAGCAGCGACCAACAGGATCACGACATGGACCTTGTGTCTTTAGGAAACAATGCTATCTTCAAAATCATATCACCTCTGTAGAGGTTTTTCAAGAAAATCAATAAACCGAGACTTCTAATAGGAAGCAGGGAATTGGACAACAGACGGAAGAAGTTTACATAATTTATTTTCTTTTATATTTACATTATAAAAGAAGACCCTCCTCAGCACCAACTTACTACAGTGGTTTTAGTAGGAAGTTACCACATTAGTGGCAAAGCAGTAAATGAAGCAGCAGCTCTTTTACTGTTTCATAATCTGCCCAGTGTCCAATGCATTGACAGGGACACAAACAGATCTTTTCTTATTGGCATTTTTTCCATAGCTATTTCCCTGCACCTGTATACTCTGCCTCTAGAGATGCTGGTATTTTTCTGAGTCTATAAACACATCTGAAATGGTCAGTCCATAGATTTTTCTTATGCTCTGTTCTCTGCATTTCTGCAATCTGCAGAATAGCACATCTATTTCTGACAAATCACCATCCAAAGAAGAAAAATGAGGTTAATGAACAAATCAACCAACCAGGAAACAAACAAATGCCATGAGAAGGTTTTAACCCAAAAACAAGAACCTGAAACTATGATCTACAATATATGTTCCACTACTAGTATATGGGTAGAATAAGCTCTGCTACTGCAGTTAAGTTTGAGAATTAATAAACAGATGACCATAACAAAAATTCTGTATTAGAACCTCAAAAAGAAAAGACACACTGGAGGAAAATCTTTTCTGGGCATTACTTATTTCACACATACACCAGAGTTAAACCTGAGATTTATGATGGCACCACAGAGGTCTTTCACAAAAATTGCTTTGTAATCCTGATAAAAAGCACCATGCCTAAATTCTGCAAGTAGCTCTAGGAAAAAAAAAAAAAAAAGAATAAATGGAAATTTTAAAGTAAGTTAAAAAAAAACTGTGGGAAGAATAATTTTTGTATCTCTATACTGTTTTCAGTGCAAGGTACTAGAACTTTACAAATATTAAGAAATTCAGCATAAAAACAGAGGTGGTTCTTATATTCTTTGGTCTAATTATTTTATTTTTATGGATAAGAAAACTAAAAGACAAGGTGGATTAAAAGTCATGCTCAAAGTCAAAAGAAAATATGTTATTATCTGGATAAGCACTCACTCTTCCCACTTCCCAGCATATTAAATCTAAAATTGTCAGCAAGGAGTTGTAGAAGAATATGTGTCATGCATGCACATATGAGTGATTTGGCCTCAAAACTGCAGGTGAAAGTCAATATCCTTAAAAGACGCTGGAGGAAAATGCGTGAGGAAACAGACAATCTTAACCATACATGCAAAAGAGATGGGCTCTATACTGTCTGTCATCATTCAGAAAACAGATCTCCAAATCATTGGAAGAGTTCCCTGAAATTGTCAGAAATTAAGAATAGAATTGTGAACAAAATCCAGCACTTTTATGCTACTACATGAAATCCATAGTGAAACAGTATTTCTTGCTTTGTCTGAAGTTCTGATTCCCTCTCTATTCCTTCACTACATTCCTCCCAATTTCTATAAGGATATAAAAGGTATGGAGAAAATTGGCATGGGCGCAAGAGTTTCCAAGCTAGGAAACACTACGTAGACTTGATCCTTCAAGTCATTGAACGAGACAACTAAGTAGGATATGGCAAGGTGCAAGAAACATAAATATCATGAAGAAAGCAAACAGAAAAAGGCTATATTCTTCATTATTAGATAAATGACCTGAAGAGCATCTAATTAAACGATGAAGTAGCAGCTCTGAAAGAAGAGTCAGCCCTTCTTCGTATAATGCACAATAGTACTGTGGAAGTGATTACCTGGAATCTTCTGCCTGTCAGTAGCATAAAAAGATTCAAGCAGCGATTCGAGAAATTTAGAGAAGGAAGATCCACTGAGGGTTGTTAAACAAAATGATCTAAATACCTCCTCTAACTCAGAAGTCCATATGCCACAGACTTTTGGAAGCTGGGTAAATATTTCTTCCCCCTTGCCTTCCTGTTACACTAGTCTCTCTCTAAAATCTCACAACTGGACTCTCACAGAAATAACGTGGCATTTGGGGAACCTTTGGTCTGACCTAGAACAACTGTGCTCAGGTTGAAAAATTTCATACTGCACATGCATGCGCATTTAATTCAGCAGATCCTGAATTAAGCCAGAAAAAGAAGTTACACCTTATATTCTCTAATTTACAAGAGCTAGTGTCCAATGCCACAAGCAGTAAGCTTTATATCAGACTCAATTAAGCACGTAAACAAGCTCCATTTAAGCCACAAATGGTAACAGTAATAAGTTTCTGAAAGAACAATGGAAGGAAAAGCATCTTACTGAGGATCTCCAGCATAACTGAGTTGAGCTGGTCGTATTCCGAAGTGGACAATAATGGGGAAAGTAATTACATCAGGATTGAACTGTTCGCGGTCCAGTTGATCAATACGAACCGAGCTGGGTTTCTAGGAGAAAAACAAAATACACCTAATTGACAACAGCTCCATGGAAAATTTATTGCCCCTAGCCACCACTATCCAGGAACCACAAAGCAGCAATATTCAAAGCTTATTAAAATACACATAAAACTAATCATTAATATTATAATCAATATTTGGCTCTCCCAGTGAAAAAAGGAAGTCTTTTTATTTTCACTTTACAAGTCAGGAAATTTACAGTTTGATTATTTCCAAGAACTTAAAGAAACTTTCTTTGGTTGAACACCACACTGGAAATAAAATCAGGATTAGTATTCTGGCATCCAAGCTCCCACATGCCTGAGCAGTTTGCTAAGATTAGGTCACCTCTCCAATTTTAGTTCTGTTCCTGATTCCCAATGCAAGTGAAGCCACTATTAGATCTATTCAATCACACTAACTAAATAGCATTAAAAAACCTGTCATGCTACTCTCAGAAAAGGCTGCTAGGCTGATGTGTACAATAAGGAATAAAGTCTTGCACAACGAGACATTTGTTCTTTTTACACTTTAAAATAGAAGTTCCTTTTATGGTTAAAAAGGACACTGTAGAAGGAGGTGACTTTTGCTTCATCTCTAAAAACGCAGAAAATGAGTAATTGCACATCACTGTAGAGGACATGCTGCTTACATAGCTCTCGATCACTTATCTAACATACTTAAAACTCAGTTGAAGGTGCACAGTTTGTCTCCAAGTAAACATTTTCTCCATTACCTGGCAAGCTGCTTTGTTATGTGCTTGCTTACTCCTCACTTTGCAATCAGCTGGATGAGGCCAATATTTTCTGCTTGTCTAAGGTTTCAGAAAAAGGGCATTACTTCTAGTTACCTGCATCTCAAAACTTCTAATTTAGCATTGTGAATTTCTCAAAGATGAGTTTCAGAGTTACAGAAACAGCTCCCACCATTCTCTTCACAAAACAATAAAAACTGTGTCAAGAACAAAGCTTTCACCCTTCAAACCACCTTGGTGGAACTGTTCAGAGGAATAATTTTCTGCATGGATAAGCAAAGCCAATTCTGGAAATAAAAGTAAGCCTCATCAGGTGGCCACACTTCCAATCTATTCTACAAAAACAGAAACTTACTTAAAACTTTGACATTTAGACAGAGAAACATTTTCCAAGGGAGAAATGCTTATCAGCTTCCCTTTGGACATGATGACTGAACATCAAGTTACATCTCGCCAGCCAAAATAAGAGAAAAATAAAAAAATTTAAGTTAGCTAGCTCATGCTGCCAGGTTTAAAAAAAAAAAAGAAAGAAAAGAAAAAAGAAGGGAAAAGGTTTTCTCCACAGCACTTCCAATAAAAAGGGATTAGGACAACAAAATCTAATGAAAAAATGGGGTGGATTTGTAGCAGGCAGAATGTTGTTCTCTAAACCAGAAATTTAAGTTTATCTGGTTTTGTGGGGTTTGCACAAAGCCAATTTGAAAAGTTTTTATCTCCACAAAAGTTGTTTGTTGGTTCTCCCCTGTCTTAACATTAAAAATGAGGAATTTCTCCCATCCCCGCCTCCCTCAAAAAAGCAGCCTTGCTACACAACAGCTCCTCTGAGAACCAGGGTGGCAAAATATGATTAACAGAATATGAAACAATAATTATACTCAATACACTAATTATAATCAATAAATCTTAAAAAAACCCACAGATAATATTTTCCTACTCAAATGTTTCACATTTTAGACACTTAAATAGAAGTAATTCAATCCTTAAAAGCATGAAAGGGAGAAGCACTTTTAATACACCTATAGCAGTGTCTGTGTGAAACCTGTGGCCTCGGGATCACTCAACACCAGACTCTTTCTCACTATTTATACGCCACTGCCTTTGAGTTTTGTCCCTCACTTACACAGCTGTTCACAGACACCTGATAACAACCAGGACAAAAGAACTCCTTGTTTAAGACTTAATCACAATTGCTCCTTCACTGATGGTTATGAGAGGGGAGTAGCTAGGTGACGCTTTTTTCCTTCAGCATGGTGAATGCCAGCTTCCTCTCTGGTGCTGCTTCTGAAGGTTAAATGAACAAACAGCACCATACGGTAACATACAGTATAAATTGTGCACCAGCAGACAGGACGCCAGCAAATTAGATGTTATTCTTCCAGATTTTTATCCCTGTGTTCTTTTAAAATTGCTGTGATAGACTATCTAATAATCACAACTTTGCTTTTAAAATCTCATTGAAAACAAAGAAATTCTAACAGAACAGAGGCCCATTATCTTTGTTTCCTGCTCCAAACCTCATCCGTCAAGGCTTTGCTGGTACTAGAAGACATGATGAGATTGCATGCAGATGTACCACAAAAGCATGTTAAAATACATATATATTTGTCCTAGTGAGAAAAGTAGCAATACTTTAGCAAGAAAGAGCGAAGTATTAAAGGGTTAAAATTTGTGAACCTTTAAATCTATTCCAACACAAAGTTTCACTGAACTAATGAAACACCATGAATAAATGAAATGGTTTTAAATAAAGCTGAACTATTGTTAGTTAAGTAAATGGGATCTATATTTCTATCAAAATTTTTTTCCTTTTCCATCACACACATATACACCTCACTTAAAAAAAATAAAATACATATATAAAACCTAGATTTGCTCACAAGAATTATTATTTCTGAAGTGTTGTTGTGGAAGAAAGCAGCAGAATAAAATTTAGTGGGTTTACGTTGTTGTATCAAGTAGATAAAATTGAAGAGCTGTCATTTTCTAAAGCAGTTTCACATTGTCTTTATAAAAACTGTTTTATCTTCTAACGTAAAATGCATAGAAAATACTTTCATATTGTATTTTTCACTTACTTTCATACTCAATAGAATATACTGCAGTGAACAGAAAAAATCCACAAACTAAGAAGAAAGTCATTGCAATCTTCTTGAGAAAAAACACGTCCTAATGAAGGCATTATAACATGACAATGTTTCCAAGTGCTGCAGATTTCTTTTACGCTTACATATTTTGATGTCCACATGCATTTCTAAAAACAATGTCTTGTAGAATGCAAAGCCTGTCAGTAAAAATCACACAAAATCCCAAATTTAACACTGCCACTCACAAACTGCACTACCTTGTGCATGCAGACATTTACCATTCAGTGACACAAGGAAGAAGCATGTATGTTCCTTCAAGCTAAACAAAAAAGCAAGTTTTCAGCTAGCTGAAATCAGCATATCTTCAGCAAAACCACTGAAGTTATGTCAGCGTACACCATTCAGATGCTGACGACTTGTGCACTAGCACATACCTTGTATCACAGAAACCACAGGCAACGTTAAGTTAAACAGCTAAGGTTAACGATTTCTATGATGAGATTCTGGTTTAACACTCAGTTTTAACCAGCTGAGGTAGAATTTTCCATAGTGAGAGTTCACATGTATTCTGTATTTCTTGTTCCCACAGATGATCTTGTTTTCCTTTTGGTCTAGAAAGTTTTAGCCAGAACAAAAACACTCAGAATGAAATCAAGGGAAAAATAAATTATCTTGCTCACATTATGGTTAGCTTAAAATGTATTTTACTAAATGTAATGCTGCCATACTTAAAAATATGAACTTGAAAAATATATTTAGGAAATCACCTTGGTTGCAGTTTGGGGACAGGTTTTTCAGTTAGCAAACTAAATTTTCCCTTAGGTATGATACCAAGTCACACTTTTTCTGGAGAGGCTAAGAAGCTGAGCTATGAGCAAAGGAGGAAAATGAAGTCAGAGAAAGAAAGGTATTACAACTGAGAAAGCTGCATGGCAGTCTAAAATATTAGGTCCAAAATATGCCTTTACTACTGAGATACCACTTTGCGATACTGACCAAACCATGCAAACAGAACACTGCAGCTTTTAGTGAATATCATCTGTTCTTGTGACCCACACTTCTTAAGTGTAAAAGTCAGAAACATGGGCTAAATTCACAGAACACTGGAGTTGAAAGGAGCTGTGTTCAGAGAACACATGCGTTAAAACACTAATTGTTCCAAAAATAATAAGGCCATAGGGGTTTCAAGATTGGCACTGAAAATTAATGGATGCATTCATTAATGTACACAAAATTCCTCAGTGTGAGCGAGAGCAACACACAAACAATGTGAAAAAACCACATAGGCAGAAAACACCTTTTCCATATTGAGGCCAGAATCTGGATATAGCACTTTAAATAGAGCTAGGGGTCAAAAGAGGAAGATGAAAGAAAACAGCAAATAGTTACTAATTCTCTGGTCCTGTGTCAGGGAAAAGGGAATGATATCATGCACATAAAGACTGTCTGAGAGAACAAGAAAGCAGAGGAGCAAACTACAGTTTCACATACATAAAATACAGCCATTCCTTTTAATGCGCACACTGAAACAGTGCTCATCTGGAAATCTGCCCTTCAGTAGAGCAGCAGAAGGTGCAATTCTTCCCAGGGTTGGAACAGGTAAATGAACTGTTCCTACAGCAATCTGCAGCTGTCACTGGTCATCTTTTCCCTTTCCAATTCAGCCTGTAGCAGATTCTCTGAAACAAGACATATACGTGTCATTGCATTGTTCATAAATCAGAATTATTTGCTGTACCATGCCAGGGCTGGTAACAATCATCCCTTTGCATTCTTCTGCATATTTTTGCCATTCCAGTTCTTCCCACTGAAGCATGTTGGCAATCTCCTCTTCAGGCACCAGAGCTTTATTGCATCGTAACAAGTAGAGAAGAATCTGATGCATTGAGAGTACTTCTTTTCCTCCATCTTAAAAAATACAAATAAACAAAAAACCACATTTCAGATATTCACTCTTAAAGCATAAGCAAAAGAGAAAATATGGAGAACACATATAATATTTGGATGAGCAAAATAAAATGCAAAATGCTTAAGCCACTTGACAAATATAAAGGCAAATGTTCTATTGATGAATACTGCACATGCATAAACACTTTGCTAAAGTGGAAGCAATAACGGTAATGGTAGCAAGAGTAACAGTTTCCTCATACTGTAAAGCTGGCATTTCTAACTTGCCTGAAAAAACTTTAAAATGAGTAGGCAGAACAGTCAGTTACATTGTCCAGTTATATTTTCCTTTTCACACTTTTATCATTCTTTTTACAATGGTAGTTAAAAAGCCTTTAGGTATTTATGCAGCTTTTTTACAGAACACTCAAAATTTTACAGGATACTTCTGGATGAATATAGCAAGTTATCCTTGCATTTTAAATTCATCTGTGGTGCTTACATACTGTACCTGCAATAATGAAGACTAAAGAGCCTCATGCTGTTTTGTGTCACTAAATGAATCAAGGGCACATAAAAACTGCTAAATACTTCTGAGACCCCAGGAAACTTGCACAGCAAAGGCTCCTTGTAACAAAGGAAGACAGCATAATAAAGATCTGACTGGCTCCAGGTAGCCAATTACAGATGTGAAGATGCATACAGGAAAGACGAGTGAGTGATGGTCCTGACAGACCACTCAGAAGACACTGACTATTCAAATACAGTATGTCTGCTCATATGAGTAAAAAGATAGACATGTTACTACACTGCCTTAATTTTGACACACATCTCTCTGACCCCCTCCTTCAGCAACAGGGTGTTAATTTGTAGGTATGGAGGCATCTTCAAGTTTCATACCCACTGAGCACAAACGTTGATTTCCCTTCCCCAGAGAGCAGGAGCAATCTGGTACTGCCACTGAGTACACTCTCTCTGTCACTACACGCACAAAAATAAGGAATGAAGAAAAAACAGAAGTTTAAGAGCAATCGGGGGGATGATGCCACTCCACAGGCACACAGGAAAGGCCTTGCGAACTGCTACGTGACAGTAGTGTTGCGTAAGATGATGTCCTCTACAAGTCATGAGAGGGGACAAGTGCTTCTCTTACTTCAGCTGGAATCACAGCACTATTGTACAGAAAAGATGAAAGGGAATGATGTAACCTGGCCTCTTAGAACAATTAATCTCACCCAAACTCCAAGAAGAAACCTTAAATGAGGAAAATATACCCCAAACCTCACTGGAAACAAAAAATACTTCTAAATAGCTACATGGGCAGATTTTTAAATGTGTCAAGTCTTCCTTCAAATTAAAGGGGGGCTCGGTTTACAAGACTTTTGTCTTTGTCAACAACTAGATTACACTGTTATGCAAAACGTAGCCCATGTCCAGTAATCACTCAAAAAAAAAAAAGCATAGCCTTACTCACCGAAGACCATGTACTGGAAGGGTACAGGTTGCTATAGATAGCTGTGCTAAACACTAGTTAAAAACATGACCTTTCTTGGGTCAGAACATGCAGTACTTGGGACCTCAAATGTTTTTTCCAGTCTTTTACTCTCTTAATATAGTTATCAACATAAAAATCTATGACCATGATCACAATACAGCACCCATCCTGCACGCTATGCATCTCTGGCACTCAGTAAATCTGGTATAACCTCAAATCTAAGAGCTACCCCAAGGCCTGTCTCTAAGTAATCCACATCGAAAACCTGACATCCCAAACCTCGTATTTTTAGATCCTGTTAGAAAAATAAGAAAGAAAGGAAGAAAAGTAGAAGAGGTGGGAAATCAGCAATTTATTTCTATCTTTAAAAAGACAGTTGATGAATGTGTGGAGATCTGTTGCACCAATATATCTTCTTTCATTAAACATAGATAAATGATGTTCTGCAAACATACCTGAAAGAAATAGATTCCCACTCTCTGGAAATTAAAAATCTCCAAGGATATCTCAAAAAATAATCAATACAATATGCAAACCTGATTAAAAAGTATCTGTCATAAAGATGCTAAAAGGCAACTATACATGCTGATATATCAGGGAAAAAGAAGTCATTTTTATAAAGAGTTCGAAGGCAGGGAACCTTGCAGAGGAAGCACACAGGGATACATGTTATAGAGACATCTTCCCTATCAGTAAACAATCCAACAGCACAGAAAGAACTGACTTCTGAACTAAAACAAAACAGATCAGAATATAAAAACCCCAAACTAACAGGAAAACACCCTCAAGCAACACAAACCAGGCAGGTCAAACTTGTTCTTATTTTGTGATGAGGTCAAGTTAATCAGCCACATGTGGCTTGATGGCTTATTTTGTAAATTGCTTCAGCAGAACCAAATCAATGTTTGCTAGCAAGCCCCAGAGCTCTGCTTCTGATTGAACAGTTGTGTATCCAGGAAGGAACAACAATTAGAAATATAGTCTTCTAGCCATCAGAACTCTCCACAGTAATGAGCCAAACCTCATTTAGCTACAACTATGATTAATATTCCAACTAAGTTTCAAAGCCCAGAGCAGAGAGCACCTCCAGGCCACTGCCCTCTTGATGAAGATTGTTCCATGTCTCACCTGCACCCTCAGTCCAGCAGCTGAAATACATCCTCCGGTCCACACAACCCTCCTGGAGCAATCACTGGCAGGAGCTCAGCAGGACACATTTTCAATGGAGTCATGACATTTACATCAACTGAAACTCTGTCCTAGTATCTTTGGATATGTTAAATGCCTGCGTAAGCTGTTCACTCAAAACAAGCCTAATGCTCCAGACTGAAGCTTGTCCTTGGCTGGCAGGCTAGGGTTGAATTGCATTGGAATAGTGTTTTTGTGTCTTTCACTGTTTGTTGCAAGGTCTAAGCTTGCATTAAGATAAAGAAAGAAACAATCAGAACAACATGTGCTCAGGGGTGCCAATCATGCTGATTCACAAAACTGCACATCTAGAATTTTAATATAATCACATAGTATCCTGAAGAGCACAGGGGACATTAAATTCAGTTTCACATGTGACATTAGGTAATAGCACTCCTCAAATGCCACAGCTCCATCAGAGAACAGGACAAGGATGACCCAGCACTGCCTAAAATCACCACAACAGAGACAAAAGCTAGAAGTGAGACTTGGCTTGCCCATCTGAATCCCAGTTCTGAGTAAACCATCCACACTGCCAGCAAGCACTGCCAGCTTCAGACGGAAGCACCAGATCTGTACGCCAACTGAACCATTTGACTTGCAATGAAGTTTTTTGTAGGTTCTTTTGGAGGTGTGAGATTTTTTGGGGGGGGGTTGTGGTTTTTTTTTTTGTTTGTTTTGTTTTTTTTTTTTTTAGATCTAATTTCCATAATGCTACATAATACAAACATTACCTGGAAGAAATCTCACAAATCGCGGCATGAAGTGAAATCTGGGGCAGCAAATAGAATCATTTTCAAGTGAAGGACCTTAAATTTCAAAAAAACAAGGAAAATTTATGAACAGCAACATATTTGCAAAAGAAGAAAAAAGGCAACCCTGCCGCAGTTGAAAACAATGAACAGTGATTACATTTGATAGGGCCTAAGTTTCATTCAGAAAAGTAACAAAATGCACAGTAGAAAGGAACAGAGTAACAACTTCTAGTAGTGAAAGCTTTCACATGAACAATTTCAAAGAAAGCTACAAAATAAAAAGAATCTAACAAAAACACAATAGTTTTCTTTAAAACAGCAATACAGAAATTTTTTTTAATATAATTAATTCACTTAAGTCTTACAGACACAGGCACTAGTTTATTAGTCCCTCTCAATTGGTGGGTTTGGTTTTTTCGCAAAAAAAAAGATAGCAAGGAAATGTCCATGATGCTATTTTGTGGGTTTTTGGTTTTGGGGGTTTTTTTTTTTTTTTTTTTTCCATTTCCTACTTCATCAACCAAAGCTTTGCATGAAAATAAAAACAAAACCAGTAAGCACCTGGTGTTAAAAAAGAAAGAACAATCAGAACTAGTGATACAAAATACAACACTGATATCAGAATACAATTAGTATCAACCCAAAGAAGGCTAAACAAAATATATGAAACTCGTATGCTCCTCTGCTTAACTGTAGTAAGTCCAGAGTGCATCTCCATAGACAAAGTCAAGACACCAAAGCACACCTAAAATTCTGAAATCAAATTCCTTTGATATTCTCAGTTTTCTTTTAGGCCAAGGGAAGGATCATCTCTGAAATTCTCCTTTGTCACAGTCTTCACAGAAACATATATTTTCATCTTGTCAAGTCAAAAACATTCAGCAATAATGATATGTTACCCTTCTATGGTTGTCTGTATGACACTGCTTTGAAAGCTGACTGGAGAGAAATACTGTAGAGTAACTTATTTGTTAGCTTGTAAAAACAGAGAATAGCTCACCTGACAACTTGGCTTTTAAAATACCATGCACGCGATACTGTGCAACATTAAACACACAATAATATTTAATGTTTGATTAAAAAGGAGTTTTGGATTAAGGAAGAAATCTAGTTTATCTGCTAGAATACAGTGCCAAGTTTGTGCATTTGAATTGCTATAGTCCACACTAATGAACTCGAACATATATCATCTTAAAGAACAAAGTGGAAACTTGTCCCTCTCACATTAACCAGTATTTGACATTGTTCTTTTGAGGCCCCTCCCCACTTTTTTCTTTTTAAACCAAAGAACACAACAAAATAGAGTCCTATTTACAAAAGCTGCAACTAATTGGGGTTTTGTACAGGTTTTTTCCCCTAAATAAAAGTTACCTTTAAGATTCCAGTCATAGAGCTCCAAAATATCTTTGAATAGATATGAGGAGAACAGCTCAAGACCTCTCACACAAAAATTCTGGGAAAGACAAAATAATCTGGAATTATAATTATATAATACTGTAATACAAACAACGCCAGTCACATATATTTAAATAAAACAACAAAAAAACCACAGTGTTTTCATATTTCCTAACTGCCAGGCGCTAGGCTTTTGAAATATTATTGACATATCTGTAATCATCTACTGTAACATAACACAGTGATCTCTTCACAAAGCATTGTCACAAAAGCATTGTAAGCATTGTAACAACGAAGACTCTTTAGTCAATGTCCAAAGCAACACTATAGGCAGAAATTATGAATGTGTGACAATTCGCCATGCACTAAAACCCTTTCACCTGAGTAAGCTAAGCAGATTACATATTTCTGAGAAGGACCTTTTCCATAATTCACTTTTTCCTACATGTTCATATTAAAAGTTTATAAATCACCATCTGTGATATTGTGATTACTTCCATAGCAACATATCAGTACAACGCAAATTGAGGATTTTGACCTCAAGAGCCAACAGGAAAGGAGAGGAGAAAAAAAAGAAAAAAAATAAAGAATGGGATTCTTCTCATCAAGTGGGGAAGCAGCTCCTCCAAAGCAAAAAGCTTTCATTTAGAATTGAAGGAACTTAAAAAGCCTTCCTTAACAAACAACATCAGGCCAGGCTGATATAAATTGCACGTGTATGATACCAGCCATAAATTCTAAACCCAGCACGACAATGTCCTTCACAAGAATGCATTAGTAAAGACAGTCTGCAAATAGTGCTGGAGCCAACTGCTGCAGTCAATTGACCAGGAGTCCAAAAAAAAGGTCAAACTCCCAATTTTGCTTGGTGGCCATTTGTTGTTTTAGAACAAGATTCGGAGACAACACAGCAGATTCGGTAACAAGAAATGAATTGCTTTGATCACATTAATCTTGCTGAGGAATTTCGGGGCTCTTGCATATATTTAGATGCTGTTGAGCAACAAAAAGAGATAACTAGAAAGAAAAATGTAAATCTATGTGACTAAATTAAGCACTGATCCTATCTTTGTAGTTAATATGCAGGGGTGTTTCTGTACCTACACATGCTGTTCCACTGCAGCAATTTACTTCACAAACTGGCTTCACCAGGGATTAATTTGTAATAAAAAAAAAAAAGATTATGAACTGAATGTGCTTTGTTTGTATCCACCGGAAATTTGTTTTGGCAACAGCTTATATTAAGTACTGATAAGCAATCTTCAGAGCTTCAAACTCATGATTAAGTTTCAGCTCTGCCATTGACTTACGTGGTCCTGACAAACCAGCACCTCCATATGCCTCATTTTTGTCATCCATAAAAGGAAGGTAATGTCTAACTCAGCTTACAGATAAGAGTACCTGACATATAATGTATATAACTTAATATGAAAGGAGCTATGGATATAAGCACATCTTACTATTTGATTTTAATATATGATAGCTTATGTGGATGGATTTATGCACCTGTGAGTGCAAGTTCCTTTTCAGCCATTCGTTCAGAACACAGCCTGTCTCTTAGAGACTTCACGAGATGGGATTCTAAAGAGTTTAATCCATTAAGTATATCAACAACACATGACCCACCCTGACTTTTTTGACTAATTATCCTTCTTACCTCAGGCATCATCTCCTCTATAAAATGAATTGTATAGTCAATGTTAAATCTGATTACTTTACATAGAGGAATCTGGAAGGAAAATAGAAATTCAGCATGAAAAACCATATGGCATCAAACGTATAGTTAATACAATTTGTATTGTAAAAGGTATTACTGTCTGCTGAAACGGGCACTTATTAAAACAGCTGCTCTGAAGGATCATGCAAAGACAGGAACACAAGCATGTGCAAAAAAAGTAACAGTTCTAACCTCCACCTCTGTAATAACACAGGGCTGACAGGAGGGATGGTAAAGGAAGATTAAATAACGCCATCTACTGGAGATGAAATTTTGTTTAGAAGAAAAAGCAAAGCTCAGTACACCTGTATCTTCCCTCACCTGTATATATGGAAGTGAATTTATTGTTGGTGATGCAATATGTCAGATTGATACAGTGACCTGAAGACAAGGAGTTTTTAGCACACTGCCAATTCTGTTAGCTATACTGTCTTAAAATATGGCTTTGTCATAGCAATACAATATAAGAACTTCAGGATAAATTTATAGGTTTATACTAATATCATCCACTTGATATTCTCAGAAGTTGACTCAACCAACTAGTAAGACAAACATCTAATTCCTTTTTTTCACCTTTGAAAAATGGATCCTTTGTTTGTGAAGTCCACAGACTGCTGAAGGTGTTTATTTTTTAAATGGGATTTTTATAGGGAAAAATGCAAAATTTCTAAAAGAATACAGAAATGTCTAATCCTACCCTACACATCTACAGCTCTAAGTTTTTCTATTCCCTGGCCTTGCAAGCATTAAAGTATCTTTGAACAACTCAGTGGTCTGTAAGAGTGAGGCAACCCAACGTTATTTTGCACTGAGAAGCATACAAATAAATATCTGAACAGTGCTGGGGTTGTACAGAAATCAATGGACTTAACACAGGTGCAATATTCTGCTTGCATCTTCTTGCAGCCCACTGTCAAACATTTGACTATTTTGTTTACAAAAATCTGTTGATATCTGCATGACAAACTAAGGAGCTACACCAAAGGACCAAACAAAAAATTGCATTTCTTACAATTTGATACAATATTAAATGGGAATACAAAAATGAAAAACCTTGGAAGTCAAATGTCCCATTTAGAATTTGAGGAGAGGAAAACCTGTCACATTTAAACCAGCAGGGGTTTCTTTTTAAAAAAAAAATTAAAATAAAATACAGGGACTGTTTGCTTACTTTCTAACATGTAAGTTCAACCAGGAGAGGATATTCTGATTCAGAAACTCAGTAGCCTGGGGTATTTTTCTTTGTATTGAATAGAAAACGAATGCTTTAGAGAAGTGACCACGACCAAAATCTCCATGAATTGGAGTTCCACAAAACGAAGCAAATACATAGCAAAGGAACATGTGGTTTGTACTATAAAATTGTTTTGGTAGTTATATTAAGAAAATTATAATTTCTTTTATGATTGTACTAATACTTTTCCCTAATATCTGACCGGCTGAATTATTACTGAGTAATAGTAATAACAGAAGTTCAAACACGTTGGTAGTCAGATCTCTATTTTTGCTACCCNACAGTAGTAAGACTTCTAACCGGGTGCAAAGCTAAGACTTCAAGTTACAGAAATTTGGTTCATTCAAAGATGTTGGTGTTCGGATCTCTATTTTTGCTACCCTTTGCCACCTCCCTTTTATCAAATGCGTTCCAAAACGTCTTTCAAACAGCAGTTTATATGTCGCCAAAAATCATCTCAAGGCAGCAAGAGACTCCTTCCAAAGGGCTTTATATCTGTGAGTAACAAGAACTGACAATACGGTGTAGCTTTGTTTTCAACTCTAAGAAAGTAATCATTTGCTGCTGACCACTTCCCCTATTTGGAACGAGAAAAAGCACCCATACACTTTACGGTAAGCGTAAGCTCAATGTCTTCACTAACTACTCAAGTCAGACAAGAAGAGTTTTCCTTGTTCTCCGTATATTAAAGAATTGTGTAACTCTCTGCCTTCCTGTCATGCATTATACACAAAAAATTATAAAGATAAGGTGGTCTTTTTACCTTTGCAATGGGAGTAAAACAAAACTGTTCCTTTTTGCTCATTTGCAAAGTGAAAACGTAAAGCCTTGGGACAAAGCTGCCTTGAACCACAAGGCTGAGTTAATGCTACCTGGCAGGAGTGCTTCACACTGCAATCCCACAGGCTGAACTCTACTCTCTCACTGACTTCTCATCAGCATTACAGTCCCTTGCCCTGCTCACCAAAAGCAATGAGATATCACATATATTATGCAAGCAAACTACCACGAAAAAAAATGCTTTCTTCTCAATGCCTCTCAGCTGCAGTATTCTTACATCCCAGTTCTGTACCGATAACCATTCTCATACTGGGTTTTGGCATTGGTCGTGTACCTAGTAATAGATATAAAACCAAGGAAACAAACCAACCTGACAACATTGGAAAAAAACAGTTCTTAAAACATCCAGACAACAAAAAAATCTCCAGATGTACAGAAATTAAGTATTGGCATAATTTTTAATTCGGATATGGCTAACAGCTTATATTGAAAAAGCAGGGCAGTCAGGTACCAATCATGTTCTTTTCTTGTTATATTTTCTTTCAAAACATTAAATTAATTTACTTTAAACACCTACAACTTTTAATAAAAAACATAACTTGCCTAGTTCCTGAAGAAGCTGAACAGATGTTAGAAAGTAGTGGATATGTCTAGGTAAATTTTTAGAAGAGAAAAACCTGTTTAGAGTAGATCTCTGACAAAAGTCCATTTGTCACTTAATAAAGGGAAAAAATCTTTTTTTTATTGTTGTTGCTGCTTTTTAAACTTTTTCAACTTAACAAACCTCCTCATCCAATTTAAATCCAATTAACAGTTTTAACAATTTATTCCATGTTTTATTTCACTTCCAAACACGTAAAAACATTACTTTCATGCACTTCACAGTCTCAGTCACAGTTTGAAGACAATGCTTACCACAATTAGTCAAGAAAAAACCTGAGACTCATTAGCACAAATATCTTCCCCATGTCCCCAGTGCTGGTGAGACATTTGTAACACACATGTACTGTTGTTTTACAGAAGTTCTGCTTCAGGGGAGAAACAGCTTTCCTTCCAAACAAATCCCATGTATGTAACAATGAACATACTTACATTTGTTAGTGGAGCGTGCGCAAACATTGAGAACCCTTCAAAGATATATTCATGGTCATCATACTCAATAACAGTAGGTCTGTCTGTCTAAAAAAAGCAAACAAAACCACAACGGAGTAAGCAAGAAGCAGGACTACTTCCATCACCAAAAAGAAGAGTCCTAGTTAGAATTATTTATAAAGTACTTACTAAGAAGTTTGTGGGAGGCGACACTGTAATTCGATAGTGGTATAGTCTTCCAGCATTGTTGGTCATGGGGCGACATGGTTTAATGGGCTTAAAGAAAGAGATAAGTAGAATTATGTGTAGAGTCAAGGCAAATTTAGATTAAAAGAGAGAATAAAGCATTTCTAATAGCCATGAAATATGCACTAGGAAAAATTAAGTAAAAGCAGGTAGTCATAATTAAGCATTCTGGGAAGAGGGAAAGTAGGGCCTTATCTACATTTTCACTTTCAGAGATATTTTTAAAGCTATTCAAAAGGAAAAAAGGTGAAAAACATTGCTGTAATTTTGTCATTTTCTATTTGACTCTCCGTCTTTCTTACACACAGCAGTTAGTTGTTTACATACCAGACTAATTTCCTCTTTTATACAAATTTGTTTCAGGAAAGTGATTTTAAAAGCTTACAAAAAGGAATCTGGACCTCACACGAGAAGATCTCAAAGCCTGTTATCAAGATAGAGAGCTATCAGCTCATCTGCTTGGGTCAAATCTGGGGCCTAAGGAGAAGGGATTAGTCTATCACCAAGAGGCAGCTCTGCTAATCCTGCACTGTCTGCCAGGTTGCAATGCCTGCCTGCAAGGTCCAAAGGCAACCAGCCCCTCTGTGCACTCCGATGCAACACCAAATGCCTGGGATTCATGTTTTCTTCCAGCTTGTTCTGAAGCAGACCTAAAAATCCTCAGCAGTCAGACAAAACCAGTTTCTCGTATGCCCTACATCCAATTTGCCGCAGTTGAGGTTGCCACCAGCCAGTTCAGAATACATCTGTCTGCAAGAGGGGGTTGGGGGGACGTGGAAATCACTGAGAGCAGGGTACTACTCTAAAGAGCATTACAAAACTTGGCCTGATGGCGATGGCAAGATAACTACACAACTACGCAGCTCTCTGCAGTTTGCAAAACCCATCCAATAAGTAGGGTTATTACTCTGGCTGTTCAGCCCCAAATTAAGCTTCTCACTGCTGCGACAAGACTGTTACAAACCAGCCAGTTTAAAGCTAGGCAGTTGTATCTACAGGACACTGTAAAAACTAGTATATCCTAGGAGATTTTCTGAAACCACAAATTCCCAGCTGGCCTTGCTCCAGGGAGCAGCTGCCTTCATGCAGCAAGTTTTATATACCAGTTTTCTCCTGTTACAATTTTCTCCCTCGTTCTCTGCAAGAAAAACACCAGAGACAACGTGGGGAGGAACTGATCTGGAACTGGGATGATTTGTAGTAAGACCAAAGCCATTTTTCTGAAATGGAATAGTACACAGAAACAGTCACAAATCCTTAACTGTAGAGAAATAAAAGACCGTTTCAGTAAATATATGTAAAAAGACGTACTGCAAAATTAAATTCTTCAAGAAAAATTAAAGGTAAATTGTAAAACCTACATATTAACGTTCTCAAATTCTTTCACAAGAACAACGGTTTTTAGATTACAAAAAGCTTAAGGTAGTCCAAGCACGGTTTTTCTTCCCAGAAACAATACTGATCACGAAGCATGCTGTGTAAAAATGAATATTTCTAAAGAAAAATAATCAAACACTATTTCAACAATGTTTTTCAAAAGAAAGCACTACCATTATAAAATGTGTTTCAGGAAGCTGATGGAGTCATTTTTTCTAATCAAGTATTCATAAAGAACTTAAACTGTTTGACAGTGTGCAGACAGCACTGTGCACAGTGCAGACATGCTCTAGTGCTAAGGCAAGAACACGTCCTGACAAGCTTCCTGCTCCTGACAGCAGTAGAATTATTATTTTATTTACTTTCACTCTGTGAAGAGATTGCTTTAAAAGAGAGCCCTCATAACATACTCGTCCACTTGAAGATGGTAGATCTTTGACCACAAGTTCTTTTTTATTAATGTAATTGTGTTTCAGAAACTTAAAAAAAAAACTAACAAAACATTCTAGAACTAAACAAATATAAGCAAAAGTTTTCCATAGTTTTCAGGTGGATTTCATTATTGGTATTGCGTTTTAAACATGAGGTTACACAACTAAGTGATTTGAAGTTGCACTGAAGTTTTTACTAAGTCTGTAAATCATGGGGAAAAACCCTCAAATCAATCCAAGTATGAGTTTACAGCATGAGGTTTGTATTCATAATTGCAATTCTTAGAATTAGTTACCTCTTCGCCAGGATAAATGCCATGTCTTATTCCTGTTCGTCGTGCTTTAGCACTGCACTTGCACAAAGGTCCGTCATTCATCTGTCAAAAACAAAATAGGATTCTGTTTTTATTGAAAAATGCTTTTGGAAAAGTATGTTGGTTTTAATGCCTGCAGTGCTGATGCTTCTAAAGGCCTGTCATGCTTAGATTAAGTGGATATTCTTAAGCCAATAAAACTGAAAACAGCATAGACTAATGTACAAAAACTGCACAATAGCATTAGAACTTCATCACTGTTTCAGAAGAACAAGATAGAAAAATGCTCTCAGGAGTATTGTACCACCCTACTATCATATACATCTTTTCCATTTCTTATACATACAAACAGAACCCTGCCTGCCTAAAATGAGATTCAGGTCCTAAATATCCACATGAAAATATTTATATGCTGAAATCTCCATGTTCGAACAGTTCCATGCAGTTCACTGACTGAAATCCCGTCCCTAATTAACCCCTCTGCAATGAGGCAAGGCTATCACCAAAAGTATGCAAAGCAAACCATTTGAAGATTTTACTTGTTACTTTAAAGAAGTAATGGGAACACTTCAATTGCATCCTGCAAACAGATCAGTAAAAAAGAGGAAGGGGGAAAAAAACCCCACTTCAGTATTCTGTATGGGTGCACCAAGTAGCTATACAAAAAAGGGCCACTGCACACAGTATAAAGCTAGTGTCTGCCTTTTCACTTTTATGACCAAGTTCAATGCAGACTATCAATTACTGCAATACCCTAAAGCTTTCTGCTCTTAACACCATGCCTATTGGAGAAATCCAACAAAAAAAATCCAGAACCAAACCAGAGAAACAAATGAAGTTCCCAACCCCAGGCTTTAACTGAGTTTTTCAAAGGTTGAATCCAAGAACTGAAACATTGTTTTTAGACTTAGGAAAAACTAACAACCTTGCAATACAACACAAAATCCAGAACTTTCCATGCCATTATAAGCAGTCTGAAAACAAAAACAGCACCCACGGTGGAGCTTTAACAGTTCCACCAGCAAATAGACACAATGTGAAGATACCTCGGGAAGTAAAAACCACCAAACTGCTGTTAATGCAGTCTTCAGACAGTTAGAAGAGAGACACAACTTCTTAGTTTTGATGTTAATTCTCTGAATGTTAATCCCAGTTTAATTGCCTCAGACTGGGACAGTGCATACAATATAAAGGAACATAAGAAGTAGGGCACTTCTCCACTCCTTTGGGAACTAAGTCATGCAATCTTAACAACAGAGTGACATGACAACTTTTTATTCACATGTTTTTTTCCATGCTCCGAGACCCCTGAGGAACGTGCAGGCTCAATGAAATTAAATCATGCTTATAGGTAAAAGCATACTTCCTCACTGGGTTATACAGCCATAAAACAGAAAAGAGTTAAAAAAAATGCAGTCAGTTGCAAATTGTTCATCAATCCCCCAAAAATAAGCACTAACACTGCCTCTGTTATATGAAACGCACAGACAGAAACTGAGGTTGATGTGAGGTACCTGTGAAGTCCAGGACTTGAGAAGCAAGTCAGATATATACCTATCTTGTCCCTAATGACACAGCTCATGGAAAAAAATGCAGAAGAGCAATCATGAAGTGATGATAAAGTGATATTGAAAGACAACAATTTTACATTATTGACGGCAATGGCTTCTAACTTCCTCTGACCAACAGGGCAACACAAACAAGCAGATAACGCTTGTAAGCAAAAGGCCACTGTGGTGGCATCGGCTTTAACAATTTATTTTCTGGCAACTGCCAGCACTGCTCAGATTGAAGGGCTGGAAAGATCCATCCTAAAATCCAGTTCCGCATCAGACAGTGTACTTGTATGTGCCAGTGTGCACGGCCATCATTCCTGGTTTATGTAGTGATAGTTAGAAAGCATTTTGGCACACCAGATAAATATCTAGGAAAACTTCAAACATTTTCAAATAAAATCTGCTCAGAAGTAGTACAGCACTGACAAGCTCACCATGATCTGATTTCAAGCCCTTCAAGAAAGATGAAGAGCCAGTTTCAAGAAAGTTTTTGGGAAAGAAAGTTTTTCAGCAGGAAACTCAAACCACACAATCCTGAATCTATTCATCCAGCAGTTATTCCATTTCTTTTTATTTAGCTAATACTCTGGCCTGGAACATTACTTTGAAGTGCGCCGAAGAGCTACACCATTTTTTCAGTTAAATATCTAAACTGAGTGCTAATTTTGTTTTCCACACAAATAAAAACAGCTCAGTCAATTTATTTTTTTTTTTAAGTAGAAGCATAAATATGAGCCTGTAATAGAATATTCAACAGACCTTTGAATTACCACAGTGGCAATAAGCATTGCAGTATCTCTTGGCATTATGAGTTGTTGCATGCTAAACTCATGCATCACACAAAGTGCCAGAAAAATAAATTTACTGAGGTGCCATTTGACAATGAGCTAGAATAGACTGTAAAATATTTAAGTAAGAAAGATGAAGATGGCAAATGTGCAAACAAAAACTAGTCTTCTGTGCAATGTACACATTCAAAACAACACTTCATGAGCTCAGCAATTACATTTAATGAGAACTATAATCTCCATGCAATTACAAAAAAAACATTAGACTAGAAATTAGGAGCATTAACTGTGTATTTAAAACATTATTTATCATTATGAGCTGAAAGCTTTTAGGTGAAAAATTTGTATAGGAGGTAAACATGCTGCCTTTTCTCCATCCCAGAATTCATCTGTGTACCTTTATCTCAAGGCTAAGAGGACATTAGTACACTGTTTGCAGTTCAGGTTTTATTAATACTGTTAGACATGATTCCAGCTGAATAAACCTCAGGATTCATGAAATCAAAAGTAAAGTGCTTTGAAGAAGATGAGAGAGAAAAGGGAAAAGGGAGGTAAAAAACACGTATTGAAATAGATGTCACTCAGCATGTTTGACAACAACGCAGGATTTCAGGTCTACAGAGGACAATGAATTTCAGACACACAGTACTTTTTCCTCTCACCATACCTGTCCTGGATCATTGTACCACAGTTCTTCATGGAGACGATCCGGGTGTGCTTTTTTACGCTTAATTTCTGCAATGACGTCAAAAACTTCCGAATCCGAACTGCTAGAGCAGCTGCTGTCATCTTCAGAGTCACAGTCCGAGTCACTGGAGCTCTCTGATTCACATAGGGAAAATAAAGTCAGCTGAAAACCACTTCCACACACTCTTTTCTCCAAGAGCAATGCATTCTCTAACATGTCATAGCTAACTGTGGCACACTGAAAGTTATTAAAGTTGTACATGACATTCACACTAATGAAAAGAGGGACAGCAACTGCATTTTCAATTAAAAATGACAGCAAATGCTATGGACGTTAAATGCTTACAACAACAGCATCTGTTCGCATGCATGACAGATTGCTGTTTGTCTGTCCAGGAGCACCACTGCTCAGTTGAAGAACAATTTCAGTTACTTGACATTAAAGATTACAGAGCTATAACTAACACAATTATTATTACCATAAAGTTAAAAAAAAAAAAGAAAAAGAAAAAAGAGAGAGAAAAGAGAAAGAATATACATAAGGTCACCAGCATGAGCTAAGCAGAACCTCTTGTTCTTTGAAAGTTAATTCTGCTTTCTATGAGCAAAGTGCTTATGTCTAGTTTCGTTTTACCTAAAAATGCTCCTGCCTGTAGTAGGATATTGTCTATTTAAGAGTTTCAAAAAGGCATATATGTATAGAATTATTGCAGAACATGTACTGTTAGACTAATTTTTCAAAATCAATTATTTCTAATAAATCCATTATCACATATTAGAAACCACAGACAGGAAGAAAACCCGGAACAACTAGCTGAGTGAATCCAGTCATAAGTTTTTTGGAAGCCCTGTTCTGTGAGATTTCCTCCTTGTTGTTTTGTTGGTTTTTTTTTTTGTTTTTTTTTTTTTTTTTTTTTTAAAATCTTTTTTTTTTTTAAAGACATTTTTCTTTGCATTAACTGAAACAATTTTTCTGACGTATCAGAAGGGAGAACAATACTAAAAAAAAAAGAAGAGAAGATGGTCTTACACTTGTTAAAATGTCTCCTTTGTGGTGCTGTCAAAGTAATAAGTGTCTGGACGTAATTAAAAAAAACAAAACAAAAAAAACCAACAACAACAAAACAAAAACCCATACCACCACACAAAAACCCCAGAGCCCAATCTCACATATCTCTAACATCCTTGTAGTACTGACAAGTGACTCCCTTTCTTATACATGTAATGTCACTCATTTCCACAGATCTCCTCAGCTCCAATTTAAATAAATGCCTTCATAGCCCAGATATATATCATGATGCAAGTAAGGTTTATTCTTGGAAGGAGGGATGCAACATTTCTTCTGTTTTTAAGTTTTGACATAAGAGAAAACATATCACTGCGCTGCCAGTGCTTTGAAATACTGTGAAACTATGGTTTAAAATCTGTGTATTTATTGAATACAAGAGTCTCAGTTAAAAGAAAAAGAGGGAGAGAGAAAATGAGAGAATATTACTAGTAAAATACGCTTCCTTTTCTTTTTTTTAAATCGTTTTATTTTTATACAGTCCATAATTCAGCAAAATATGTTATTAAAATATGTCCTTGGGACATATGGTTTGCATAGGCCATATATGCTCAGTTGAAACCAAGTTTTGTCTAAATGTGCATACACCTATGTTCCCACACATATTCACAAACACTTGAGTTTTAAAAGTTCTCTGACAAACATTAATCAGTTGTATAAGTCTAATTTTAGGTGCAAAATGAGTGTGGGACCTGCAAGACTAAGCTGGAGTTCTGGAAGACCAATGCAAAACTTTTGGTTTCATGTGCTGAAATCAGCCTTTTGTGATCTACAATTGCTCTTGGAGCGCATTGCTATCTCACTGCAATACACAATTACTGCTAACACAAGGCAGAACAGAAACAGCATTTACTTAAGTACAAAATAAGACACACTAATGAGGCATGGATGTAGGAGAAGCTGTCACAGTCACCAAGTCAGCCAAGAGGACCAGTGTAGACACAGAGCCTTTAGATCCTCCAGAAACAGTGGTAAAAGAAACAGAGAAGTTGCTCTTGGCCCTATCATATTTTAGCCTGGAGCAGCAAAGGAACTCTTTCTGCAGAGATCTAGGGAAGCGAAGCTTTACACAGGTATGCTGAACGTAGCAGTTTTGTCCTTGCTTCATCCACATGAAAATACACCTCCTGAAAAACCCTACAGTTAACTTTGCTAGTAATTCTTGAGTGAGTTTAGATATGTGCAAATCTGCTGTTCAAAAAAACATAAAAAAGGTGTTTCCTTTATAAAAGTGAATTCACATTATATTTAATTTGTGTTTATTTTTTCTTTCCTCTTTACTGTGTCTTTTTATACTGCCCGCATGCAACTGACCATGTCATTATAAAGCTGTATTTCAACTTCAGAAATTTTTATATGCGATTTTTAAAGAGTCACTAAGCTCAGATATGAGAGTCTGAAGCAGCTCAACAGGCAAACATGAAGGATCAGTTAAAAAACAAACCAAACCGAGTATCTAAATTAATGTGATATGCCTGAGAATTTCTTGAACTAATGGAATAGACTGAAAAACACACTATGAAACACTGAAATGGTCGAAGTATAAAGAGAACAGCTAAGAGTTCTAACAAACCAAGAAAATAGTTTTCACTGACTTATGAGCAGACAAATTGCTATCAAAAAGTATGCCCTGCTAATTCAACCAGTATTGCCCCAATAACTGATACAGCTAGCAGACTTACTTCACTGCAAGAAGATCCACATGGGTGGTGTCTGACAATGGAGGTAAACTATGTTTTGAAAACTGATACTTCTGCATAAGATTATAGTAAGCAGAGTTGCACAACCAAAATACAATCCAGAAGATGAACTCGGTGCCATAACAAGCAGCCATATGATTTTATCACCGCTACTCTTGCTTCCTTTTTAGAAATACAAGACCAGGAGCTCCCGAAAGCCTCTTGTGCGCCATGCTTTGGCGTATCTGATCATGCTCAGGATGCTTTCATGCCATGGAAGAGACTTTAGCGTAAGACAGTACTGGATACTCTCCATTTTCCCTTAGGCTTTCTGGGTAAAGAATCTAGCTCTGCTTCCATCAAAAGCAACAGCAAAACTCCGTGGATATGCAACAGAAAGGAAGGATTTAAAAAACATGGATTAATCTACCAATATTATTAAATACACACAACTGCCAAAAACAGGTTAACTACAGATTATTCCATTTCAGAGCTTTGTCATCATTTCTGCCTACCTAAATCTTCATCCAGCTTGGTCTTTGGTGGCTCCCATGGCGGCCTGGCTGCTTTGGCCTTTGCCTGTCGCTTTCCTAACTCCTCGTCAAACTTTTCATACAGATCTCGGAGCTTGCTTGTTCCTACCACAGTAGAGTCCCCCTGTTAATTAGAAAACCAAACAACAACAACAAAAAAATGACAGTGTTGAAATACCACATGAACAAACAGTGCTCTCTGGTAATTTTTTTTGTAGGATCTGTCTGATGATGGTGATCTTCTGCTGTCACGGTGCCTATGCCTCTCCCTCTCCCGCTCCCTTGGGGAGTTCAAAACATAAGTTAAATGAAATATCTGGCATTTCATACATTCCATACCCAAACGGAGCACAGAAGCAGGCTGAGATCATGTTATGCAAAATAACACACAGACAGCATTTCACGATGAAAAGCAAGAGGAGGAAAAGGCAGATCTCAGTGTAGTTCAACAAAACATGGAAATACTTGTTAAGGCTTTAGCGTATCATTACATTACTGTACCAGGTGAACTAGCAGAGAAGTCATTTCAATTGCTGGCATATTATCATAAAACCTTTGGCCTAACGAAGCAGAACTACGGCTAAGTATATTTAGTACAGCTCACCACTCATTTTTAACAGGTTTAGAAGAAACAGGAGACCTGTGAAAGAATTTTATCACACACAGGAAACACAAAACTCAGCTTATTTTGTTGCCTGCTTTGAATTACCATGAATTCACTCTCCATGTCACTCTCAAAAAAACACCACAACCAATCACAAACACAAAAAAACCCAGAAACCTCCCTCACTCTACCACTGCTCCACCAGCGAGTGTTATTGTCATATACAAAGAATCCTGACTTCCTGCTTCTGTACAAAATTTATGGAAGGTTGTGGGAATATACGGTGCTTGAGCCATCTTTGCTCAAACACATGTATAATAGAAAAAAAAAAACGGCCTTCCCTCCTGAAGACAAAAAAGTACCCTTCTTCCATGTACCACTAATCTGAATGAAAACAGACAGAAGAAACTGAGGAAAACAGTGAAGAATACAAACGAATAAACTCCTTAACAGGGTTAAAAGATTGAGATGGTTAGGAGGAGACAAGGATTAAATGACACAAAAGATGATCCTGCTGAAGGGTTCATAATAATCAAGTAATCAAATAATTAATAAAGGAAGGTGTACAGTAATTTTAGTGCTCTCTCACAAACATACCACTTGATCCATAGGGTCATTGGAATAATAGCTTTCAGAATGGGTACAGCGAACCCAGACTGGCTTAAGTAATTCCTCATCTTCCTCTTCATTTTTTTCAGATGCATTCTCCTCTGATTCTTTGTCTTTGATCGTGGTATAGTTTTTCTCTTTGCTGGAGCTCTGGTTCTCAGACCACCTTTCTCTGTCCTCCTCCCATCGGGGTCTCTTTCTCTCTCTGCTTGGAGAACGGCTTAGTGGGAGAAATTAAAGAAAAACAATTCTCTTTATTATTTTAACACTGACAGTTTTATAATGAGAAAAATACTTTGCTTCACATTAGTACATCATTCTATCATATAAATTACAGGAAACTTATCCTGCTTTTAACTTGCAACATAAAGAGTAAAGAGCACTTCGTAGTTCTGACCTACTATAAAAAATTACTTAAAATTCAAAGTGCTTTTGTATTTTAAACCTTATTCAAGAATTAGAATGAAAAAATACATGCTATTTTAGACTAAAATTCCTACTTGCGCTCTAGATGACTTCCTTTTAATTTTGTTCCAAAGTTGGAAACGCATCACTCACAACCGGAAGTTACAATATAAAGAAGTTTTAATACATAGCCCACAAACCACTTGCATGAACAAAGAATTAGGGTTTTTATTAGAAGGATTATACAGAAGTCACACTGCTTGTCTTACTCTAACTCTGGTACTCCTTTGAACAACACAACTTGTGATATTCCTTATGTATTACAAGAGTAATGCTCAAAGAGTAATCCACCCGAGTACTGAGGGAGCTGGCAGAGGAGCTTGCCAAGGCACTCTCCATCATTTATCAGTGGTCTTGGTCAATGGGGGAGGTCCCAGACGACTGGAGGCTTGCCAATGTGACACCCATCTACAAGAAGGGCCGGAAGGAGGATCCAGGCAATTATAGGGCTGTCAGCCTGACCTCAGTGCCAGGAAAGATCATGGAACAGTTCATCCTGAGTGCACTCACATGGCATGTGAAGGACAACCAGGGAATCAGGCCCAGCCAGCATGGGTTCATGAAAGACAGGTCCTGTTTGACCAACCTGATCTCCTTTTACGACCAGGTGACCCACCTGGTGGATGAAGGAAAGGCTGTGGATATTGTCTACTTGGACTTTAGTAAGGCCTTTGACACAGTCTCCCACAGCATTCTGCTAGAGAAACTGGCAGCCCATGGC
>VYXH01001549.1:0-17290 GCA_013397275.1 Burhinus bistriatus | reverse complement strand
GGCCGGCAGCGGGGACCGGTCCCGCGGGGGCTGCCTGCGGGCCTACGCGGAGCTGCCGGTGTGGGTGGTGGAGGACCACCAGGACGTGAGTGCCCGGCGCTGGGCGGCGGGGCCAGGCCGGGCGGTGGAATGGGAAGTCCCTCTGGGCGTGCATGGGGAGTAGCTTCGTTTGTTTCTTTCTTTTTCCGCGGTGCGGAGGTTTAGTCCGGTAGGTGGAAGCGAAGGGAGGTGGCCGGTGGATCCGCTGTGCAGTCGCCGGCGGCCTCGCGGGAGGATGCGCCTTCCCGCCGGGTGACCGGGGTGCCCCCGCTCCGGCCCACGGCCGCGCACAGACCCTACACCTGCGTCCCCTTTCACTGAGGAAACATAAATGAAGTTCAGTGCTCAGGTGACCTGACTTTCCTTCCTGATTCAGTGATTCAAGTTAATTAACGCCACGATCGCGTTTTGGCATATTTTTAACCAATTATTGCTGACCTTCCCCCTCCCCCCCCCCTTTTTTTTTTATCTTCTGTGGGTCGCAGTTGCTATAGTTAAAAGGAAATAATACCTACATTATGCTGCTCTTAGAATTAGCTAGGCATCAGTGCAGTACTTGGGAACTCAACCCTACACAGTGTATGACATTTTGACAGCAAATATAATCACATCCTAACAAGTAGAATGACTGCCACTGGAGAAGAAATGTTAAATTTGGAAATTTCCTTTTTTAGTTAAGTAATTAAATAAGGGGGTGAAGAAGGAGTTGCTTTTGAACTGTATTTTCTGGTTTCCCATATGGTTTGTCTACAGTAGTGTAAGCTGAGACCTTAGTCTGAAGTAAGCAGATTCTTTACCCAGTGGTACAGAAGCCCTCTGATTTCAGTGAGGATTGTTGGAGGCATGAAGACCTTGTGGGCATAAAATTATTAATGCTATCAGTGTCTTGCAAACAGAAAATTTTAGTGTAATAAAGTTTATTAAAGAAAATAATGTTCTGAACTTGTAAGTAAATAGTTTAACATAGGTCATTTTTGCTAAGACTCACTGAAATATATGGTACTGTGATAGCTGGTTTTCTGTGGTAACCAAGGACTAAGAGTGTCAGTGTGATAGGGGTACTGAGATAATGACTATTAATGATTCACCTTTGTTTTACTCTCTGTACTTCTGTTTCCAATTAAATTAACAAAGTCTATTCATACTAAATATATACACTGTGTTTTCAGTATGTGTGTGTATATACATTGGTCTATCTTGCATAAAGCATAAATGTCCTTTCATCCCAAAGTGTAAGAACTTCAGAGAAACTTGTATGGTTCTTTGGTGACACTGATGTTCCTCTAAGGCAAGGTGTCACTCGGTGCGTCATACTTTGATTAATAACAGCTAGTGTAAAGGAAATTTTGTTCTTAGTCCAAAGCAGGAGCACTTGCAAGGTTAGAGATCCTAGTCGCTCATGTCCTCCTCCATCCTCTCTTAGTCTCACAATTTGTAGTAACGCTTACCTGAGATGAAACTTTAATTGAAAAGATTGTAGGTTGTTAGGTAGGCCAGATTACTTCCTTTTTCCAAAGAAGTCATGGATCAGGGAACGCTTGTTCTTTTTAACCTTGTTTTATCTGCTATTACAGTAGTATACATATAACTGCATATGTAGTGGGTAAACTGAGGAATTTATTACTAGACAAATGGAATACAGTCTGAATTTCAGCTGTCAGTCATGTTTTATGGTTATGCCCATGCAGTACACAGAATGTGATTTTAATCAGTTTTATGCCAAAAAATTAGCTCAGTTTCTGTTGTAATCTGGAGATCGTGTGTCATTTTTGTTGCCCAGTCCTTTTACAGTCTTTGCATTCCCTGTATAATAGGGCTGTGATTCACAGTCCTTGCTGTATTTGTTCTGGCAGCTAAGGCAGTTACTGTCCTGTAACTGGGGGAGAGACTCCATGTACTGCAGTTCGGTGTAACAGATACCATGAATCAGCCATCAATTTTCTTACTTTACCACCCCACATTATGGCACTTCAGTGGTTTGCTATGCTATAAATTGATAAGTTGCCTCATCTCCTGTTTTTCCCACCTTTGAGTGAAGACCTTCAGCAGGGGATAAGGTTGAGCAGCTCGGAAAGGTAGTCTCTTTATTGCAGCCACTAAATCACGTAGGGATTAGGAATTAAGGCTTTTCTTCAAGGAAGATTGGTTAAAAGATCAGCTACAGTTTAAATGATGGTTCTAACAGTTAACTTACAAAACACAAGTAATGAGATGTTTTTTATCTCCACAGCACCCATGCATGGTGAGAAAGCTTTGTAGCATGCAGAAGGCAATGTAGGGGCAATGTTCTGCAGAAGAGGAAAGGCATTCCTGGGGTTCAGTTGTAAATCAAAAAAACTAGGAATTGAGTTGAGCAATTAGTGAGAAGAGCTTCTGCAAACAAGACTTTCTATAAAGAAGGAAAGAGGGAGTAGAGCTGTGATTTTTCAGCAGCTTCTCATGTGTGGAACTCTTGGGCTCGTGATTACAGTTCATGAGCTGTCTTGCCACTGGAATTGTTTCTCCTTTGTATTGTTTTCCATATCCTCCTCCCTCTAACCCAAATTCTAAAGGAATAAGAGTGGGACTAGTGTTTTTGCTGTTAAAGCTGTTGCATTTTTCAGCTCGCTGATTACAAAAATACTTTTATTCGTGTTGTTTTAGGTGCTGCCTTTCATCTATCGTGCCATTGGTTCAAAGCATCTTCCTGCCAGTAACATCAGCTTTGTTCATCTTGATTCCCATCCAGACCTTCTTATTCCTGTGAATATGCCTGCAGACACTGTATTTGACAAAGAAACTCTTTTTAGGTGAGTCCTGGGTACTGCATCAGAATACTTTTAAGTCTACTTCCTGCTGCCTTTCATTTACAGTGAATATTGGTATGACTGCGTAGGACGTATGAACAGAAGAGGTGTACGTCAGCCTCGAGTTGTATCTTCCATCTTTTCACTTTTGCTGAAAACTTTTTTTTTTTTTTGGATGAAAAAAATATGTTTGTGGTTTTTGAATGTGGGCAAATATTTAAGTTGCATATCAAACCATTTAAGACTTAGAAATTTACTTTGTTTAGTTGTTCAGTAGTATATTTTGTTATTAGGCCAATTAGTAGTTCCTCTGAGAAATAGGACAGCACCCTGTGTAGATGCTTTATGTCTGAAGAGCTGTGGTTTTAAAACAGCCTTTCTCTCTTCATATTGAAAATTTGACTTTGAGATTGCAATAACATCTCCTCTGTTGACACGGTAAATATGCGAAGTTGAACACAATTTTCTTACTAAGATTGTTAAGACCAATATTTTCCCCAACTTCTTAGGTAGGTAACAAGCCACAGAGTGATCTTTGCTATTGTCTTTCTTTTTCCTGTTTTAACAAAAAGTATTGATTGCTTCAGTGTTGTGGTGATTTACAGCAATGACAAGATGATGTAACTGGTATGTAACTAATTGTATCATGTTACTCGTAGTCAATATTTTGTTTTCTTTGTTGGATGAATAAGAAGGTTTTTTTGTGGGCTATATCATACACCTAAGAAAATAGGGTGTTGATAATCAGGAAAGTTGCTATACTGTAGGTGCTGATTGACTCGCTTTAATTACTGAGATTGTATTTTAAATCTACTTCGAGCAGTTTACAGTAAAATACTCCCTTGAGGTCTCTTTGAAGTTATTTAGAACAGTGTTGATGATGCTTCTTGTACTTCCCTTTGTGTGATGTGTCAACAGAAAAAGGACAACGAATTCAGGCAGTTTATAATCAAAGTGCCATGCTAAGACTGAAGCTGATTGCACCCTATAAATCTAACTTTTTAAATTCTAGAGTAGACATTTTTGGTCTGTCTTACGCATAAGATTTCCCTCTTTTTTTCTTTCTTTGATGATGTGAACCTTACACAGAGTACTAATTTCAGGTGATTTGCGGAGGAGTTTTCAGGATGTAGATGTTTGTTGTGTTCTTGACCATGTTTTACTTACAGGGAAAGTAACAGTATTATCTCCAGTCTTTCTCCATTTGTTACAGTGAATTAAGTATTGAGAACTGGATTATGCCTGCTGTTTATGCTGGCCATATTTCTCAAGTAGTATGGCTTCACCCACCCTGGGCTCAGCAGATCTCAGAAGGAAAACACCATTTTTTAATTGGGAAAGACATATCAACAACTACAATCAGGTAAATTGTCTGCTTTCATATGCTAATAATATAAAGGCTATCTTTATAGCTTTTCATGGGTGGTTTTTTTGTATTCTTGGGTAAAGATTAAAAAATAATTTGTATTTGTGAGTTCCTTAGGACCTAATGTGACTATTTGTGTGAGTGGGTACAATTAAAATTGTGCCTTAAATTCTTTTTTTTACAGGTAATTCTAGCTATTCACATTTCATTTCAGCTACCCAAGTTTTAAATAAGTTCTCTTCATTGAAGTAAAAATCTCAGAAAGCAGTAATTTTTTAATTTTTAACAGAGGACAGCTGTTAGATCCTCCTCAGTCTTTCCTTACCAGGACAAAACAAACCTAGTTCCCTCAGCTTCCCCATCATGTAATCCGGCCCTCTAATCACCTTAGGAGTCCTTCTTCAGTTCATTGTCATCTCGCATGTCCTGGAGGCCGAAATTTGGGCTGAGTATGTCAAACGTGACCTCACTGGTGCTGAGTAAGAGGAGAAATCCCTTTCCTTGATGATTCTGTTTCTCTCGTTTGTGTTTTTTTTTTTTTTTTTCCTTTGTTTTTGGGGGGGTTTTTTGTTTTTTTTTTTTTTTTTTTTTTTTTTTTTTTTTTTTTTTTCCTTGGTTTTTGGGGGGTTTGTTTGTTTTTGTTGTTTTTTTTTTTAATTAATCTACTAGTTAAGCACTGAAACAGATACATAGGCAGACAGAGAATTCTCCATTATTGATAAAGTCAAAACTCAACTGGATGAGGCCCTAGGCAACCTCATCTAGCTTTGAAGTTAGTTCTCCTTCAATCAGATGATTGACAAGACACTTCCAGATGTCCCTTCCAATCTTAATCATTCTGTGATTTGAGTTCCGGTGACAGCCCCTCATAATTCTGCAGGATGCAGTCAATGACAGTTTTGCATTCACCATATTCACTGCATTGTGATTTTGTACAGCTTGAATGGACATTTACAAATCACATCTCTTGCCCGCATATCAGAATAAAACTTTTGAAGCAAGTGTAACAGAACACAGCAGAGCTTTGTTTTACCACCTAAGAACACAGAAACTCTACAATTCTGAATCTGAGGCCTAAAGTAAACCTAAATAATAAGACAAAAGCTAGTGCTTTCAGTTACAGTTAACTGTGAGAACTAGGAAACATATAGAAATACTTCATGATGGCTGAATAGCTTTCCCACAGATTCTCTGGTTGCTTTAGCAACCTTGAAAACAACATTTTAAACTGCCTTTTGAAGATGGTCACGCATTGTTTCTTCAGGTTCGAGGCTTACAAAAATCATGAAGGAAGAAAGGGAGAGAGTCCGCAGAAATATGCACTTCCTAGAAGTTTTGTTGGCAACAGGTGGCTGGATAGGCAATCGATACCTTTGTGTCCCACTAAGGAAAAGGCTGTAGCATGAGCTTATGTTGAACCCTGGAGATTGTCTGAGAAGAGGCCCTGTGAATGCCCCATCAACAAGATGAAGGTGTGATCCAGGCTCTCTCCTTAGCAGGCTTAGGATAATCTAGCCCCAAGACATGGGAGAACTAAGCTTCAAAATTCTGCTGCCCATGAAATTATTTGTCTTTGTGGTTGATTGATGATGATACCCTGTAATTAAATAAGGCCTTAACACAAGTGAGCAGAAGTTCACGCTGCTCCTTCAGCTTGTTTTTTAATATGAATTTATGATGCTTGAGGTTTAATGTACTGAAATATGGCTTGAAAATAATATACTTCCCATTTTCACTGTAAGAAGAGTTTTTAGTGTTGGTTTTAGTTAGTTTGTTTGTTTTTGATTAAGTGGATTCCATTGATATGTAGCTATTCATCCTCGAGCTACCTGCTCTCCCCCACTTAGAACAGGGAATATGTATCAGTGGTAAGGAAAAGTTAAATGCTACCTGTTAAGTCATAATATTTTACTTTTACTAAATCAGTATCCATGGGTTTCAGGGAAATTCTCAAACACAGCTAGCAGAATTTTCCTTAAAAAATAGGCAATCCAAGACACAATATCCATAGCTTTGCAGTCTTATATGCCATAATATTGACAATATCGTGTTAAATTCTGAATGTTGTCTTTAAAATGCAATTCAATGACAAATTAATCTTAGTAGCACATAATGTAGAATCTTTTTTTATCCATTAAAAACCTTGTAGGGCTATCATAAAAAAATACAGACTGAATTTTAATATATTGATTCAGCAAATAAAGAAATATAACAAAACTTCCATTTAAAAACCTGCAGATTAAAATAAATAATTTTGTGTACACAGTTTTATTGCTTTTGTTACCCATCAATCACCTATTCATTCTTCTTAGAATCCCTTAAGTGTACATGCTGTTTCCTAACCTCTTTGCAAAGATGTATATTAACTGTAAGTTATTGTCAATTGTAGGGTTACAGGTACAGATCATTACTTTTTAAGTGATGGTCTTTATGTCCCTGCTGATCAGCTAGAAAACCAGAAGCCTTTAAATTTACACGTCATTCTCATCAATCCTACTGAAGCATCAAAAAGTCAGGAAGAAAATGGTGAAGTAGCATCTGCTAAGAGACTGAAGCTGAATACAGATGACACAGCAAGCACTGCTTTTGCCTCTTCATCGGTGGCTCCTGGTGACCTTGATCACAGCACCCCAGGTCTGAAGAAAAAGGAAGTACAAAATGCAAGTGCCCCGAACAAGGCAGAAACATTGCCAGAGTGCTCAGCTTCAAGCTCTCTCAGTGAATGCCCAATAAGGGAAGTTGTTAAAGATGTCTGCCAAGTACTGCAGAAAGGGGATGCATATGTTTTAGATATTGACTTAGATTTTTTTTCAGTTAAAAATCCATTCAAAGAAATGTACACACAGGTAAGCATGACAATGGAGAGGCCTCATACCATTCTGTCCTGGTTTCAGCTCAAAGGTGCATGGCTCACTTCTGCTTGTTGCTTGGGTTTCCAAAGGTAATGTTTGAAATACCCACAGCAAGATTCTTCAGGGAGGGATGACGGATTGTATAATTTTTTACCCCCAAAGAGTGGTAACTTGTCCTAATGAGAGGCTGTTACTCCTATTTCCTTTGGACTGCTGAGTATAAGGGTGAGCAAGCAGCTGTTGTCTCTGACGCAATGGCTCTGAGCTTAAGACTCTGCCTTGTATTCCATTTATAACTTGCCTGCACAGCAAAGGTAGCTCACCTGTATAGGGTCATAAATATGTAGATCCTCAAAGGTGCAAAGCAGTTAGCAGCTTTTCTTGATGTGAACAGGATTTTTAGGAACTAACTAATCTGCCCTGAAAATTGGGCATAGCATTTAGGTTTACAAATTCTTCTGCAATATCCTGATTATTTTTAGCATTTAAATCTCTCTTTAACACTTCTAACTTCAGGAGAAGTTAATGTTAACACTGTTTTAACTGCTGGAGAACATCTGACATCTTTGAGTTTCAGCTAAACTACTGCTTCCTTGTTCACTCTAAAGAAGTGAATATATTGTCCCTGACCTTTGTTAGCTTCTGACGTTCAGTATTTAGGATCACAGTATCTTCAGACAATGTGCGATGCCAGTTGCTTGGAATCACAGAGAGAAGCATACCACAAAGGGAAAGCACTGTGGGGGTCTTGCCATATAAGAATAAAATTCAATAACTCTCTTAGGTAAAATACATTCTGAGTAAAATAACGTCGGAGTTTGAGGGTTTTTTTGTTTGATGGGGTTTTTTGGGGGGGAGTTGGTGGTGTGGGGTTTTTTTTTGTTTCTTGTGCTTTTTTTTTGGTTTTGTGCTATGATAGGTTCTCAGTTCTAGGAGCAGGTTTCAGAAGTGGACTTGTGCAGAGCATCCAGTATACCTTTTTTGATGTAATGATTTCATTTGCAGTTCATATTTCTTAACTAGATTCCCTGTCTTGTAAATTATGATAATTTCATCCAAAAATTTTCAAAAGTTTTGTCTGCCCAAAAGCTGCTATCTCAGTTTTACTCAGCATCTCATTAGAACCATAGTTCAGCAAAATGTATATTTAATTTCAGAGACTCTTAACTAACAGACTGTAAATATGTAGCTTTTAAAGCTGTGTTCTTGAAGTCAGGTTTAAAGTTAAGCAATTGCAAAATGTTTGGCTGAGGCCATGACATATTGCTTTCTCAAGCCTCACAGCCTCTTCCTCACCTGCATTTATAGAAAGTTGTCTGCAGTACTAGAGTAGAGGAATGATCTTAGTGATCCAATTGTTTTTTTGTAGAAGGAAGGCTTTGAGGATTTTGCTTCTCATTTGAAGAGCCTAATTTTATGCCTCTTTTTTCTTTTTCAAAGACAGAGTATGAGCTTTTGCAAGAGTTGTACAATTTCAAGAAACCTCATAGAAATGCAACAGAGGTATGGTATTTCCTTGTGGGATGCATGAGGGAATGATTCTTTTGATTTACCCAATAAAAATGAGTTACGACAAGGAAGGAACCTATGAAAAGGTGCTTAATGAAGTGATCTCCAATTAAGCTATGCAGCATGCTGAATGCTAATCAGCAGCATCTTAGGAGTTCTTTCCTATTAAATGTTTTAGTTAAACATGTGAACTGCATAAATATTTAGCATGAGTGTAAAAATTAATTTCTGTAAACAAGTAGTAATTGACAAGGAAGAAATGAAAACAGTAAGTCAGCTGCAATCTTGTTCTTTTTATGGCTCAACAGGGCTCTGGTTTTGGTGGGGTTTTTTTTGTTGTTTTGATTTTTTTTATGGGTGTTTGTTTTTTTTTTCCTTCACTCCTGGCTCTCCCCTTTCATTGCTGAAGTTGCTCTTCCTTGATAGTCAGAGCTCAATGCCTAACTGGTATTTCACCTATTTATTTAGATGTGGAAAGGCCGGTATTATACCACTGTAATGTACTTTTCATTGTATGCATTGTGTGCTTCTGAGTTACGGAAGTCTAAGCCTGCTGTAGCTGCCCAAATAGTCATTCAGCCCTGAGCCCAAACCGTGAAGACAGCCATGTTAATGGTCATTACACCAAGTAGTTTCTAAACAAGGTCTTGTCTTTGCTTTCGTAATCTTATCTGAACACTATTACGCAGAGATTCAACACATACAATTATCACAGGTTAATGAATCCTAATTGATATGTGTGTATAAAGAAATGGAGATATGTGGAAGATTGTAAAATTGATTTTCATGTTTCTTAGTCAATCAGCAATAAAAAGTTACCTATTTAAAAGGTAGTTAAATGTGAAATGGGTAAACACTTCTGATTTAAGTTCCAAATATGATTTCAGGGCATAAGTTATTTACAAAAGCCAGCAAGTTTATAGGAGGCAACTGAAATGGTTAACAGAGAGTGAGTAATGGATAAGTATAGAACTGAACAAGGCAAGACCAGATTCATGGATGGGTTTATAGTGAGACAGTCAATTTAAAGGATTTGAAGGTAGAAAACTAGCGAACTTTGTGTTTTTTGAGGTTTCAGAAAATATCCTAGATGTCTAGTCTCTTAGAATCTGTTTTCATAGTTCCAGAGTACGGTTAGATGTACATTTCTATCATACTACAAGATAATAGTTCGGGGTTTTTTTCTTTGGTTTTGTTTTTTAAGTAGTATAGAGGGCGATCAGACATGTCTTTAAGGTTAGTTACTGGTGCTGCTTGGAAAAGTATCTTATTCGTACTCCAGGATAAGGTCATAAAGCTGTACTTCATGACTGGTTGATACCCTCAGCTCCTCTTAAAAATTAGCCCAAAGTTTACATCCGAAAGAAGCAGCATCTGTTATGTGATACAGCCAGCAGAATCCTAACAGGGAATTGTTATGTTCTTAATTGTTACCCATCTATTCCAATGTGCCTTTTAATAATTTTCCTTCACACGCCGCTGCACTGAGCATTTTTAATACCAAATATACCAAGCATTGCTTTTTATTTTATGTGTTATGTAGAATCTCTTTCTGCAAATGTTTGCATGCACAACTGTATTCATTTATGTAGCATCACTCCAAGAAGATTGCCTCTTTAGGTGTTCTGAACTTCTTAAGAAAGGGCATAAACCTTTGAAGGATCAGAGCAATAACTGACATCTTAAATTAATTCTATGTTTTTTCAGGCTTGCAGAGTTAAAACAACCTCAAAGCATCAAATAGCCCATTTTGTTTTGTTTTTCTGAAAATGCATTTGCTTTAATAATATTCTTTTTTTTTAAACTTATAAAATTAAATTCTCTTTTCATTATAAAAATGTAAAGCTTGTACTCATCTGAGCATTTCAGTACTATAGAAAAAAAATCCAACAATTAGTCATATACAGTTTCTTTGCTCTCCGCAGTGTATTCTACCAGCATGTAGATGTGGCTTTTTTTATTTGTCAAAGGAAAGACAGAGCAAAGAGAGGTGATTTATTCTGCAGGTATAACAGCTTCTGCAGACGTTCATTCTGATCTTCTTGAAAAGATGTTCTGTAGTAATGAATCAGTTGTTTCTGATTCTCCAAATCCAGTAGATCAGTCATTTCAGAATTTAAATCATAGGGTAAGCCGTGACATTCTTACCTCTTTTTTGCCTAACATACTTTTATATGTGCTTATTTAAAGGAGGGCTTGCTGGATTGTGTTGAAAACCGTGTTCATCAACTAGAAGATCTGGAAGCAGCATTTGCAGATTTGTGTGACAATGATGATGAAGAGACCCTACAGAAGTGGGCTTCATATCCTGGGTAGGAGATTTCTAAATGGCTTAAAATGCAAACAGTAGTTTGGGAACTGATTACACCAGCGTTCTGCTAACAGAAAAGGAGAGAAGCTGGATAGGATCTATGCAAGGCTACCATTTTTCCTTTAGGTCTAGAGGAGAAAGAGTCAGACAAAAGAAAAGGCAGTCTGCTGTCTTCAGTGCCATGGTAAGCCTCCCAGGATCAGCCTTGTACAGCTTCATGCAGATTGTGTTGCCTGTGGAGGGAGGCAGATTTGGTGACTAAAAATTTAGTGATCTGTGTGAAGCAGAGCTCTCAAAAAAGCAACAAACAATGGAGGATATGGAGGACTTCTTTGGGGGGCCCGAAGGCTCTGCTTTCTGTGGAAAAATGGGAGGGAATGAAAGGCTGTACCTGAGCCAGTGTCCACAAAACATCTCAGCAGCATCCGCTATGCTTTTAAACTAAATGTTTTCAGCTGAAAAGAAACAGCAGAAGTCCAAGCTTTCCCTTGATAGGAAAATCACTCATTTTCCCCATCAAATGCAGCAGTTACTGTCAGACCCGTGTAATAGTCTGAGTAACAGTGACCACAAGCATTTCCTATCAAGTTCATAAAACTGTGAGCTACAACAGCTCCTCACCAGGTCTGCCCTAAAAGAAGTGCAAAAATGTCTTGCCAGAGGCAGGTATGACTATAAGGTTGCTAAGAAAGACCTGGTGAAACGGTACAATAGTACCAGTAATTTCCATTTTTCTCAGGCACGAGATGACACACAGGGGCAAATTTCATTTTCAAATCCTAGGCCATGATAACTTCTACTGTCTTCTTTTTTCTCTCTCTCACTTGTTTTTTCTTTTTTTGGGTTTTTTTGTTTGTTTGTTTGTTTTGAGTTTGGGGGGGGGTTTTTAACCACTTAAGTTAAATATATGTGTTTCCAGCTGTTCATGTAACAAGTTTTGGGTTTTTTTTAAATCCAGAATGATGCCACTTGTTCAACTAGTTCACAGTTTGAAAACCAGGATGGAAAGCCCAGACTACGAAATGGTAGGTGACTAGGTAAAAGAACAGAAAGTAGACAGATTTCAAAAGCGTAGCTTCAACAGGGAGGGAAAAGATCATACTTCATTTGAGACTTGCATCTTGGTTCAGAAATTTGTGATATTTTGGTAGTTTTCCCTTGTGTTTTATGTCTTGTTACTTAGTCCAGCTTTTCTTTTTAAAGCTTCTAAAATTCTACTCGTCTATATTTAGGCAACATTAATGTGGTCTTTCAGGACTGTGGTATCTCAGCCAGCAGCCTGAAGGTTTCATTTCACCAGGGTCTGTTGATATACTTTATAGAACTTGAGGTACCTATTTGTAAAAGATCAGATCTGTCATCTTCAAGGGCTGTAGCGTACTCTGAATTCATAGGAGAGGTACAGTGTACTAGAGATAATGAAACAATCCATACAACCTCCAGAATTTTGTTTAAAGAACAAGTTGAGGAAAAACAACTCTTACTGCCTGAAGAGGTTTAAGTTACCTACTGGACTACAGATAGTATCTTGGAGACTTTTCACACAGATAAGCCATATCAATAATTCATCAACAGAACTTAAATCTCTGTTTAATTTACATGTAGGTCCATCAGGCTGGTCTGACCTGTGATTATATGGAGCTTCCCCACCATGTTAGTACTGAAGAGGAGATTGAAGGCCTCATACAGTCCATTAAAGTTCTGCTAAAAGATATTCCTAAACCCACACTTGTGACAGTTGCTCGGTAAGACTATGTAGATACTTTTACTTTAAAATGCTCTGACACTGCTTACAAAGCTAAATGATTCTATCAATATAGCACTGGTTGGCACATCTTAAGTTCTGTCTTAAAGTGGACACCTGACAGTGTAGTGAAAATTGACGTGAAAATGTTGCTCATAAGGCAGTGAGAGTATCTAAGGGAAGGTTCTGTGCTGGTGGCTGGTTTTACTGGGCTTTAGAGTAGCTAGCACAGATTTCAAAAGCAGTGAAAACATGATGACAATGAGCTTCAGCACAGGCCTTGTGAATGTTGAGATTGATAGCTGTCACTGGGTTTCATACATCTCCACTACTTTTTCTACTTGTGCTAGTTAAAGCAAAGCTAGCTTGGACAAGCCTGCATGGGCTGAAATCACATCTTCCTTACTCTCTTGTTCTAAGATTCATTGTACGACAGATAGGATTTCTGTTTTCAGTGGAAATTCTGATGGAAGTGGTTTTCTTCTAATAGGCTGAAAGGGCTTTATATGCTAGAAAGGTCTGATAAAGCTTTGTATGGGGTAAAAATTATGCTTCCAGGACTATAAGGGTCTTATTTGGGAGAACAGGATGGAGTTTGAGGCCAGGGACCTGGGAGAACCAGGGATCTGTCCTGGGAAAACTTCATTTGAAGACCACAGTGTATCTGTTGACAAATCGTTGCTATTTAATCACTTCAAAAATACTAAGTATGCCCTTAAAGGGCAGGCAACAATAGCAGAATCTCACATGAAATTGTTTTTGTCAATAAGAAATAGTATGGCTAATACCTACAGTAAAAGAAAGCTGTATTTCCTGTGCCAGCTGCAGGGTTATCATCCACTGTAGCAGAGAAAATACAGAATCATTTCTGTAGATCTTGACAGATGTAAAATCCAAGAAGCATCAGCTCTGCTTTTTACTGGTATCTGTTTGCAGTTCATTAATAGATACGGTAAATAATGTTATATCCCAGGGATTGTGAAGGCTTCTTTTTCAAGTTTTCCTACCTATTTTACTAGTAGCATTTGAATTTTTCAGTCTTAAAATTCCACTAGTTCTTTTGCTTGAACTTTGAATGCCAACATGTTCTGTGTCAGAGTCAGGAAGAGAGTAGAAGTGGAAGGGTGAGTAGGTCACATTCCGAATCTGCTCCAGACTTTCTATTCAACTTCAAGCAAACTTACCATTTTAAGTAGTGAGGAGGAGCACAGTGCTACCTTTTGTAAGGGATACTGGGAGGCAGAACTCATCACAGTTCGAAAGTAGCTTCAGCCTAGACACAGAGCATTACAAGAAAACAAAATGTGGTGATGGTGGTGATATCTGTACTCTCTCATGCTTTTTTCAATTCCATGTTACAGATCAAGTTTGGATGACTATTGCCCTTCAGAGCAGGTTGACATCATTCAAGAGAAGGTTCTCAATCTGCTAGGTTCGGTGTATGGCACTCTGGATGTGCACTTAGATTACTCAAGCACTGCATCTTCTTTGTGACCTTTCTTCATGTATTGCCCTCTAATGCAGTGGATTAATTTAAATTGCGTATTAGCTATGGTTGCAAAGGGGAAAAATACTGTTATTTCAGCAGGTGGCGCTAGAACCCAAGCTGACCAAGAGCTAGTTTTGAGTTGCGGGTTTTTTCCAAGTCTGCTCTGCCTGAACTGTTTGTTACCTGTTTGGCTTTGTTCAGATTAGTTCTGTGATTATTATTTTTCCTGTCTTGTTCTTAAAATTGGTGCAAGAGAAGCTATTTTTTTTCCATAAAATGTATTTTTTAAGTTTCTGTAAAAAAAAAATTATAACTTCTTAAAATAAATGGATTTCTTTTATGTAATTAAACTTTTTTTGATGGAGTTTGGTGAGTAACAGACATGTTCCTGAGTTGCATTGTACATTTTTAAAAAAAGATCTCAATAATGCAATTAAGACATTAGGTTTACACAGTGATCTTTCTTAACTGCTGTGTTCAGATGACCAGGCATCCCTCTATCATTTCTCTAGAGCAGCTTATGGCTTCTGCCCCATCCACAGAATATCATTTCTATTTATACTCCATTGCATTAATATTGTCTTATTTTGCCTTAGAGTATTTCATTGGTGACTCAGATAATATCTGTAATGTACAGACATTGGGTTGGTATTTTCATTTTTACATACTTTTGAAGATAAAAAGCACGTGAGCATGTGCATGCTTTTATCTGTTGAATCCTGTAAGGAGTTGAATTGATGTTTTCTTCAGACACAAAGATTTAACCTCACTGAAGTCAGCAGCAAAACCTTCTGTACCAGGTTTTCAATCGTTTCAGTACTGCTATTTGGAAAATAATAGGTTTAGAACCATTTAATTTAGAAAGCAATCGGGTTCTAGACAAAACTGCCACTTCCAGAGGAAAAAAAAAAAAAAAAACAAAAAAAACCACCCACAGGATTTATTTGGGAATGAAACTGAAACGGGGAAGAGAAAATACCACCTACAATAGTGTCTTTTATTATGAATAAATTTTGCCTGTAATTTCTTCTGAAATACTTAAGTTAATTTGTTAACATTTGTGTTTGCTCTGCGGAGACTTTGTGCACTTTTACAGGTTTTTACTACTTCTGCTGTTGGTATAAATGACTATATTATAGATCAAAAATATGTAATTATTTTTAAGTATTTCTTCCAGTAGAATAAATTCCATGACTATGGACCCATTTTGTTCTTGATTATGCTTTCTGTCACAAAGACATGGCTAGCCTTGGATCCAAGATTCTTAATACTTCATAAAGAGCCATACATTGTGTATAGAAACGAAGTGGAGTTAGATCACATACTGTTTGTGTGAAGATTTATTTATTTATTTTTAAAGTAAGAGATGCTCTTTGCTGGGCTTTGAATAAACAAAAAAAAAACCCAACCAACCATTGGGTCAGAGGTGCCTGGGGTGCTCCTGTGCTGTGGAGAGTTATGTTAGCCCCAAAGAGAGGCATGCGCCGGCTGTGATAACCGGCTGGGTAACTGGGGCTCTGCTTCTGTCAAAACAGAGCATCTGCACCACATCAGCTTCTACCGGCCGGGGCTGCCCCGTGCCGGCCACAGCCGGTTCCAGCCGGCTCCAAGGGCCCCACCGCAGGGCACAGCTGAGCCCCTCAGCCACGGGCGGGCGCCGCGGGGAAAGCCGGTGTCAGAAAGGGCGAAACGCTGCCCGGCAGCCAGGGCTGAGGGAAACCGGGGCAGAAACGGCCCTGCCAGCCCCGAGGGGAGAGCAGGAGGAGGGCAGGAGGGGCTCCGGGCGCCCCCCCGCAGACGCGGCCCCGGCAGAGGCCCCGGCGGGGCAGGGGTTTCCCTGCAGCCCCTGGGCAGGGCCCCGGCGGGAGCAGGGCAGCAGCCAGAGGAGGAGGAGGAGGAGGAGGAGGGAGCGGCAGAGAGGAGCTGTCGTGGACTGACCGCAGCCCCTGGCACTTCTTTTGCCAGCTCTCAGATTACCTCGGCCGTTATGCTGCAGTATTTATTTAGTCTCCCTCATCCTGCAGACCATGGTGAATCAGGTGATCAGTCTCGCATACAAGGTCAGTTAAATGAGAGGTGTGCAGAAGCAGAGCTGTAAAGCAGATGCTGCTGCAAAAATCCGCACTAACGGCTGTGGGCCGCAGGCAAAATGGGCATCGCTTTGTTTAAAAGCCTTGAAGTTGGCAAAAACCACATATGTGGAGTCAGGGGGCAGTGAGGGCCACTCTTGACAGTTCGATGGCACCTGCCTCCATGGGCTCCTCCTGTGGGGATAGTAAGGGAGAGGGAGGAAGACATGGCTGGGCTCACCACAAGGTGCGGGTAGGTTCTCCCCCATGTGCTGGATGTACGTTCTGGCAGTCCTGGCCCCATACTTCCTGAAGCCAGATCTGGCACTTCAGCTCCGTATCAGTGTTAATTCCTAGTGTTATCAAAGCATGTTCTTGAAATAGTTAATAGTAATTAGTGTTGAGAGACCATGGGTACATTCTCACAAATGAGGAAGATTCTGTCATTGAATCCACCAAGGATGAATCAGAGAAAGAACTAAAGTATTGGTATCATTCTTGAAAAGAAACATCTTGGAGCAGATGGGCATGCGGACCTTGAAAACGCTACTAATCTACATGTTTGGCCAACTTGGCAGAAAAGTGAAAATTCTAAGTGTCCTGAGCCGAACTACCTTCATCATAGTACTAAAAATCACGGCCATAGGTCAAGAAGACCCTAGCCCAGGTGAAGACCCTTGCCATGAACATGTGTAGTAGCTGTAACTTGATTCTGAAATCATATGTAAATTACTAACCAATCAAATATGGATGGAAGGTACTAATGTGATAATGATGTAAAATGTGTATGTAAACTGCACAGGGAGTCCTGTTTGGTGTGCTTGATTTGTGGGAAACCACCAAGCACGCAGCCTTGCGCAACTCTCAAATAAATAATCCATGTCTCGTCCTGGTGTGTGGGATTGGCTGTTGCACACCCGGTAATGAATCCGATATTTCGGACAACACTAGGACACACAGACATTTCCTGGAGGTTCTTTTTTCCTTTCTCCATTGGTAGTTTTACTGCATTTCTGCATGTTAGTTGCCTCGGTTGACGAGGCGGGCAGCTCCGGTGCCAACACGATCCACAGCGGAGTGCTCCAGTGTGATGCACAGAGAAGTTTCCTGAACCAGGGAAGCCTC
>VYXH01001547.1:123753-143095 GCA_013397275.1 Burhinus bistriatus | reverse complement strand
AGAAGTGTAATGAACCATATTAAGTGTCTTGCAATGTTATTGTGGCACTTTCATCTGTGGCAGTCTTATTTTCATATCAGCTAAGATATTTCATGCACTTCAGGGTCTCTTCCAGCGAAGTTACATTTCTCGCCTTGCATTACTTAAAGGACTTTTCTTAGCTTTCTTGGTTTTACAGTTGAGAAATCAGATACTTGTAATTATAACAAAACATATAAATTTGACTGGTCTAAGGATATTTCTTTCTCTTTCACTGTCTGGTGATGCTGTCTGGATCCCTTTTTACATTCTCTTATTTTTGCCGATTTTTTTAACTGGATTTGTTTCAGTATCATCATCTTATGAATTTGCCTTCGATTTGCCTCTCTTTGCCCAGTGTTCTTGCACGTTTTCATTCTTACATTCCTATTAACCTCATAGGTATTTTTTCCATTCTACTTGTGACATTCCATTTCATTTTTTGCATCATATTTATGTGTTTTTATATATCCTTGCATAGTAACCCCTTTCTTTTTGAAATTTTGCTTAGTTTGCAGAATGCATTTTTATGTTCAGTTCCTTATTATTCAGACTCCGAACCATCAAGTCCATGGTTGCCGATGATGCCGTGGTGTGATGGTTCATGTATCTTTTAAATAATAAGCCACAATTTTTTTTCCAGCCTCACATGACTTTCTTCATATTACTTCCACTCCCCAAACATCTACATCTTCAAAAATGTCAGAGCGGGAGCCTGGTAAATTAACCTTTGTTTTATTTCCAATCCTTGATCTTTCTTGATATTTAAGTAGTACTATTCCAATGTTTGTTATTTGTCCTGGCTTTTTAATGTTACCTGCAGTGGTCTTTCATTTGTTCATTAAGGCTTCATGTTATTTGTAATAATTGCCAGTGTCCAGCAGTTCTAGCCTTAAGTAAGTGATCCTGATATGATCTGGCTATTTCAGGGTAGTATCATGTTACTGAAGGGTTGCTGGGGGAGAGTGGGGCAGAATTCAGCAGATGAAAGGAAATTCTTGAGCTTTGGTGAATTTTGGATTGTCAGTATAACAGTTATCCTTTGGGGAGGGAATGTTTTGTCTTTAGCTAGTAAGCACTTTTTAAAGAGATCTGTTGGTTGAACATTTGTTTCCTGTTATAACTTTTTAAAATAGTCTCTAATATTCAAAAGTCTGCTGCAGTACAGCATTTTGGTATTAAAAACTATTTTTACAGTTATTTCTGCTAGTAATTTAATATTTCTCTCTGTGTATTTATGAAGAACATAGTTTTTTAGGCAGAATATGTGCATTTGTATTTGAGTATGAGAATTTTCCCAGAATGTGGTCATAAAAAAAAGTAGAGAATTGTTGTGAGGTTCTCATCTGTGTTTCTGTTCATGCTAGGATGATTTAAGCAAGTGATATTTTATTACATCATTATATCAAACGTTATTGTTTTTCTGGGGACCAACTTTAAAATCAGTTGTCTTGATTCTGCGGTATACTATGCTGAGACAGCAAAGCAAGCATATACAAAGCTGGCTTCTGAATGAAAAATTAGTTGAAACTATTTCTTCATCTCTTGATATGTTTACCAGTGGTGTTCAGTATTGTAAGAGCAATGAGCATTAATCTTTCTGAATGCACTTGCATAAGTGCTATATAATGCTTGTGTGTCAAAGATGCATGTCTTATGGCCTGAATGAAATATCTTTATTTATAGAATTGTAAAAATGCACAGATTACATGGAAACATAGGACTGTGGATGCTCTACATTTACTAAATTTACAGACACAATATTAAGAGTGTCAGCAAGGATTTGGTCCTTAATTTTAAGTGCACAGGTTCAAAAGTGCTGGGTGGTATAAATTGTAAAATACTTTGAGAATAGTAAGGTTGTATTTCTCTGGTCAGGAGGTTTAAAGTAGAATATAAATCTCAAATAATGTAAAATTAATTCAGGCCTGGGTTTTCCAGTCATTTGCACTTTTGTACTCTTATTTTGTTGGTGTAGAATTAGTTGAACAGGTGGCTGAATTGCTCTGAAATCAGTTTGGTTGGTTAACCACTGTGTGCAGGGATGAGTAGCTGCCTGAGGAACAAAGAAGTGATGTATCAGACCTTGAAGTCTTCAGTGCAAAACATCTATATATTTTTTTTTGGCCTTTTCAAGTTATTTTCCAGCTCAGTGCTGATGATTTTTCATTTTAATAATTCTAAAACTTGCTAAATGGACAGCTTCTTGCATTTGTTGCTGTATTAGTTAAGTGCAACTAAGTAAACATAGCTACAGAAAAAGTGAATATGTTAGTGATGTGTTTGTGAGACGCAATGTGATCTAAAATTGTAACACACGAAAATTACTTATTTCTCTATTACAGTAACTATTCAAGCACCTTTCAAACCTGTTACATCTGACAACAGTGAAGTGGAATTGGGTAAATGATCATTAATGTTTTTTGTCAGCTGGAGATTGGCTTATTACAACATACGTACACTATTCATGTTTTTCCTAATCTTATTTGTTAAACCTTGGTCAGCGTTCTTTTAGTTTCTCATCACAGATAAATTTAGAAAAGTCTTAGCTTTTATCTATTGCAGAATTCACACTGAATACAAACATGATGCAGCTGTGTTAATACTCCATGGGTGGTACTGACATTTATCTCACCTCTGTATGGATGCAATACTTTTTGTTTCCTTTTAAAGTTGAGAACTCTATTTTATCCAAGGTCACTTCAGTCAAATCAAACTGTCTTCATCAGATGGAAAACTTTTAGCAGCTAGTCAAATGTGACTTTACTGCTCTCTGTAGCATATTCTCTCAGAACTATCACAGCACTCTCTCTTGATGTAAAGAATTGGGCTACTTAGATTTCTTATTACATGTCCTTCAACTTTAATCAGTCATGAGTGATCTTAACATCAAGAGCACCTACTCTTCAGTTTTTCATATACCACTGCCCTTAGAAATAGACCATGTTTCTATCATGCCATCTGCATAATTTTTCTGACAGAAATGGTGGTCTTAGTGATCTGAAAGAATCTGGGTTTTTTGCATTTGTGTTTTCATTAAAATATTGTCATAAAAACATACAGGTGTTTTTAAGCAATTTTCCACTGAAGGGTGGTCTTTCTTAATAATTCTGTTTATATCAAAGTAACTTCGTGGCAGTTGCAGGGAAAATCCGATACCTGGGCAAAATATGAATTTGTTGACTATGTTCAGGAAAGTGTTTTGATACCACCTGTGTGAAGACTGTCTGCCTCAGTATCTCAAGACGTTTTCTCTTTTGTTAGCTGTTTTGTTAGCTTCACAGAGACCAGCTTTGATCACTATTTCTTTCTTACCTGGTAAAGAGATGTATAGCAATAGGTAAATAGCACATACTTGCATTATAGTTTCCACTTTCTCATCACTGCCCTGGGCTGTAGTAAGACCAGAAGGCATTATCCTTAAACAAGATGTGTACTTTCATGTCAACTATTTCTTATTATTAGCAAGTAGAAAACATTCTACTCAGACTCAATAACTGAAGAACATACTTGTATATTACTGTAAGCAGTTTTATGTAGGTTTAGTTCTTACTTGAAATTTTCTCTACCTAAGCTTTTAAAAAATGTAATAGATATGAGAATACCACTCTGATCGGACTCATGTTGTACCTGTACCATAGGAGATATCAGCTTGGTTGTTCTTCTGTCAGTCATCCTACAGCTGACTCTCAGGCCATTTACTGTCTTGATTTTTATTTGTATCATTGTTTCCTTTTACAGAACAGTTTCTGCCAGCTAGATACTGTGGCATTTTAGTGGCTTTGATGCCACTGCAACTTTTAAAACTCAGATTCTTTTTTCAGCTTCTGATAAAACACAGCCTATTTCTTCAAGATCCACAACGTTTGCTATTCCAGAAATGCCATCAACAAAATTTGGTAATGACATTTCTTGAAAATGTAATTTTATTAGTGTAAGGAATTCTCACAAGAAATGTCCTTAAACTTTTCGTGGCATTGTTAATTTACATTTCTTTACCTTGGGGTTAATCTTATTACAGGAAGAAGGTGGTATATTGCTGCATTTGGGATAACAATGGTGAAATAGTAGACTTTTAGGATTATCATGACACAGAATAGTGCAATATTACAGTTATATCTTTCCTTTTTGGTAATTTCATATTAAACACAAATATGATTTTTCTGGAAGTTTTTAAGGATGGAGATGACTCAGATTATCATTATTTATTTGTACTTTGGTTGAACATGAATTTCATCATACTATAATTATTGATTGACATCAATATTTAGCTCTGCCCTGATTCAGCTGTACTGATTTTGCAAAAGTGCAATATCAACAGATTCCGTAAAATCAGTATAACTACCAGCAGCCACCAGTGGATAGTCAGTATAAAAAAATATATATAAATGAATAACGGTACTTTTGTCACTCATGATACTCTATTTGTGCAGTGTAATTTCCCTAAAATTTTTTGCTACAAAATTATGATTACAGAAATATTTATTGTGATAAGCAATGATTAGACAGGTTCAAGCTGAATGTGGTATTTGGTTTGTTATTTTACAGTAACTGTTCAAATACCTTTGCAACCTGTTACACTTGACTCAAGTAAAGTGGAACTGGGTAAATGATTATGATGTTTTCTTAATGTCTAATATGATAATTTCTCAGACAAGCACCAATATATTTTCTTTTACTGGCTTTTGGCTGTGAAAACTTACTCTTCAGCCTCTTATTTCAGGTTTTAGGATAAATTGTAAAGCCTCTCAACAGTTCTTGTTTTACAGAACACATATATAGCGCAGTTAGGTTAATATTCATGATTCTGACAATTTTCTTGTCTCTCTGTATATGGAATGGTTTCTTTCTTTCTAAAGCAGAAAATTTTATACAACTTCATGCCATTTCAAGTTGTTTGCACCGTGAATGTTCATTTGATGGAATTTTTTTCAGCATCTAGCCTACTGGCTGCCCCTTCCAGGCTCAATTATTCTGTCTTTCACTGGTTCTGTGATACTGCTTTAGGCTGATACCACATGCTTTTGTTATGCAGTGAACCATTCCCACATGACTTTGAAAAATGCAGGCTAGCTGGATTTAATGTATATCCCACATTGCATCAGGCGTGTTTATAGACTAAATGATAATGATGTTTAGTAGTGAGCTTTTGTGTGCAGACAAAACAGTGCTTCTTGTAACTCGAGCTATTAATTTACTCTATGTCTTTGCCTAAAGAGATCATCTACAGGCCTTTTTCCATGTCAGATGTATATGTTTTCCAACTTGTGAGCAGAAAGTGATGGGTTTAGGTTGAATTAAGCCCTAATTCATAACTTTATGCCTAATTTCTAGGTATAGACATGCATGTGAAGACATGCAGTATCAAAATAACATTAGGCATTTGCAGATCCTTATTTAAAAGACTTATCTGGAACACCCAAACTAAAATGTAGAGTAGAATAGGTTTGCTGTCAGCTGTTGCTATTCAATAGAATTTTAAAATCAGATGCAGACAGCTGGCCTGGTAGTAAATGCCTCAAAACTAGATGTTATGTATCAAAAAAACCCCAAAACCCACAAAACAAAGAATGGAATAGGCCACCACAAATATCAATTAGAAGTGTATATACCAGAAACCTAAAATAAATTTAGACCTTTTGGACCTGCTAATGAAGGACCAAAGATTACATTATCTAAAGACTGATCTCACTCATCGTTTCAAGATTATTTTCATGTTTGATCTTAGCTACCCAGGGTCCAGGCCTGAAATTCACATCTCAACCCTCCATGGAAACCAGAGCGAGCGTGATGGGTAAATAGCATATAATTCCATTAGCTTTTCCATCCCTTGCCATCACTTCCATTGGCTGTGGACAGTGCTAAGATTCATTCAGACAAATTGCTTTGACGACTACTTGATGCTAGGCTTTTTTTTTTCCTTTCTTTTCTCTCCCTCTCAACTCAGCCATTTCTGTGTAAACAAAGCTGAAATACAATTTACTGCACTCAATAAATAGTCTACAAAAAGACCTCTGCTAGCATATGTTGCCTTCAATTTTCTTCTGGTAGTTGCTATTTTCTTTCAAAGAATAGGTATCTAACAAAAAGGCCAGTGAGAATAATTCTACCTAGCATGAGATACCAGAATTGACCCTACCAGCTTCAGTGTTTATTTAACATCTCATTTCACAGCTGATCTTTAAAGCTGCTGCTGCCATCTTGCTTGATCTCACATCAGTGTTGTCTTGAACTGCCCAACAGCTGCTGTCCAAATACTGTGGCTCTGAAGTCACTTCTCATTTTAACTGCAGATTTTCTTTCAGCTTTTGATGAAAAGCAGCACATTTCTTCAAGATCTGAAACATCCGGCATCCAAGAAATACTGTCAGCTGTACCTGGTAATACTTGAAAATGTGATTTTAGATAGAAATTCTCACAGAGATTTCATCATACTTTTGGTATATTGTTAATTTTTCACAGAGATTTCATCATGCTTTTGGCATATTATTAGTTAAGTTTAATGTGAATCAGAATAACTACAGAACTCTCATAATTAATTTGCTCTCTCAAATACCAGACTAACTTTGGAAATTTTGTATGATGCTCTAATGCAGTAAATACTCTCTTCTAATTTTGGTCTACATTCCTAATAGATTTAAAAGTCTGTTTTGCTGTGCTTGATGATAGGCTGTGGCATGTCATTATATATAGTAGTGTTCTCTTTTTAAGTTGCAATACTGCAGATGGGTAAGAGTGAAAGCTAATGTAAGTTTTGTTTAAATCCCTGAATGAAACTGTACTAATGGTTGAAAGTGTTGAGTAAGTCCCATAGAAATAACAAGATCAATAGCAATGAATACATAGGCTTCAAAATAGTGGAGAATGGACCTTTAAGTACTTTCATTTTAATATATTTAAAGCAGTTACTGAAGTTAGACATTTTGCTGCCTGTAAGTGAGACAGCGTAGGTCCAAGGCTAACAGACATAAAAGCATGCTTTTCTCATGTATTACTGTATTGCTTGAGTACAACTTTTTAAACTAAACTGCACAACATTGTAATTAAAGAAAATATTTGCAACAAATTTATCTTGAGCTGGTGCTTCTATGGTAGATGTGATGCTTTCAAACACCCTTGAAACCTGTTATACCAGACTCCAGTAAAATTAAACTGGTTGGATGATGGTATTTTCTTGACATTTAAATTACTCTACACTTATTAATATAATAATCTAAAGTATATAGTTTTCCTGTTCTTCATTGCCAACATTTATTCTTTAGGATTCTTCTACTTCCTGTGTTCAGAAAGTAAGCTAAAACTTATCAAAACTTACCAATGCCTTACAAAATTACACTGAACAAATGCAGTTTTATCAATGCTCAGTGTTCTGCTTGTTTTACTGTCCCTGCATGAAGAAATATTTCACTTCCTTTCAATAATGACAGTTCCATCCGAAGTCTATTTCAAGCTGTTGCCAAAACTCTCTTGCAGTAAAAAGTGGACTAAATGAGTATTTGACGGGAAACTTTTAGTAGCTATCCAACTGCCTGTAATTGCAGGTTAATGGCAAAGCTTGCAGATTCCAACTAAACATTCTTAAAATCAAGAAATGGAGATGAGCTAAGTTTTATGCATTTATTCTTAAGAGGTATTAATCAGTATTTATCATTAATGCATCTTCCATACTGAGCAATAACTTATGATCAAGTGCCTTAACAGAAAGTTTCAGTAATGGTATTCTATATGTTGATATAATAGAACATCCAAGTTCAATTCTTTATTCTGCATGCTTTGCCTATAAAGAAAGTTGTACTGTACTCTTCAAACCAGAGGGATCAATTTCCCAACACTTACAATGTTTGGGAGAATGGAGAAAATCATGTCTGATCTAGTCTGGAATTCAACATAAACACTTACATACAAAGATAATTCCCACATTTGAAGGAGAGTTAAAAATGTGATGAAATATGATAATAAAGTTTAATTAACATATTCTAGGCATAGGCTTGGTATGACATGGGAACCATTAGCATGTACAGTTGTTTGTATTGAAAGGACTTCCTTAGAATAATCTAATGAATTCTGGTTTTTAGTTTTGTGTGTGTGTGTTGGAGAGGGGAGGAAGGGGGAGAGAAGAGAGTGAACAGAAGGATCTTTCAACTAAAGGAAGGTGAGGAAGTCCAGCCACACAAGGAGGACTGCAGTGAAATACTTCCTGACATTATTTCCTCTGGAGTGGGACTCAGTGATCTTAATGATCTCTCTTAAAAACCTATTGGTTGGTCACTTTCTTATTAGTTGTTTTTAGCAAATGTTTACTTGCCAAGGTTCTTCAAGCCTGTTTGAACTCTTCCTCATTTCTTGAAGATTGATTAATGACTTCACATTTATTGTGCTCTGCAGAGCTACACAACCCAGAAAACTAATGTGGTTATTCAAGTAGTGAACAATACTGTCAACCTAGACTTACTTTTTTCCTTTAAAACCACAGTGTTATCACTTGTGCAGGGACTGCCTATTTCAAGATGACTTTTCATATTTGATTTAGCTACATAGCGACTAGTCCTCAAGTCTACATCTCATCCTTTTTGGAAACTAGACAAACAGTGATAGGTAGGCAGTGTGGGATTCCATTTTAGTTTTCATCTCATTGCCACTTGCTTCCTTTTTTCTGCTGTGAATACGTTTGCTTCTAAGTCTAAATGGCAAGCCTGTTAAAGAACTGTTTTGTGTCAATCACCTCTTGATCAGCAGCTAGAAAGCATTTTTGGTACAAAGTGCTAAGGAACTGGTTATTTATACCAACTTGTAACAATTTCATTTTTCTGTTAGTGTAATTTAAACTCCAGAAAGTGTAAAAGACGAAGATCCTTAGGAGTTCTGTCTGGCATCAGCTATTGGCTCCTGTTGCCACCATATTGGGCTGCATGTCTTTCTCTTTCTTCACATAATACAGAGAGGACTTTTAAGCATTCAGTATCTTGCTTGTGTTTTCAGTTACATCATCGAGAACAACACAATTTGTGCTGGGTAGTGTGTTGAGCTATCCCAGCAACAGTGAGATTCCCCAGCATTTTAAATCCGGATTTTCTTTTCAGCTCTTAATGAAACACAGATAGTTGCATAATTCATGTCTAAAGCATCTGGAGTCCCGGAAATACCATCAATCCAATCTGTAATGATCACAGGCAATGTCTGTGATGTTTATGGATTATGATTTTTTTTTTAATTCTTAGTTCACTTTTGCAGTACTAATTGGTCCTATTACCCACAATTGCCATTGACCCATTAGATATTACTTAATGTAATAGAATTTTACAGTATAATGTCCTGGGCACTTCTGTGCCTGGGAAATACTGTGGGGCTGGTAATCAAACTCTAACTTCTCCATTATATGCAGAGTATCCTGATACAGATAACTACTGTATTTTTATTTTATATTTACTTTGTTATTACTATAGTGAAGTTTTGTGGTTATTGGTGTTTAAGACATCTTCCTGGTCAGTTACAATGTTGGTATGTGTGTGAGGTGTGTAGGAAATTCTCTTTGTAGATTTATTTTCTGTTGATTGTTCATGTTCACTTGTGGTTTTAAAACAGTTAAAAAGTTGTTCGAGTTGTAAAAACTGCAGTTGCGTAGAATATTCAAGTGTATTTCTCATGAGGAAGGACTCTTAAGCTATGCTGTAGTGACAAAATTCTTATTAGGAAGATGAAAGATAGCACAGTGGGCATTGCAAACCCAAGTTCAGGGATTTTAAATAGCTCAAGACTTGGTAGTCCAGATATGTCCAGGAGAAAAAAAGGAATATATGTTTATTTGGGGAGATAAAAGGTTTGTCGGCCTTCTGCATGTATAGTAAAGAATCAAGCCAGTTTCTTTAATATTTTTCTTCCTCTATAGGAAAAAAATTAATGCTAAACACAGGAACTCTCCTTTTCTTCTTTTAGTACATTCTGAACCTTGTCTTCCACTGCAGACCTCTACAGATATTTGCAAATGTTCTATAATATTCCCCCTGTACACTAATAAACAAGTACTCTCTTTTTTATTTGCTATCTTAACTGCTGTGTTTAACAGTTCTTCAACTCAGTGCTAGTAAAGGTGCAAACATTGACTAGGTAATTCAGAAAACGTATTTGTGGAGCTCTTGTTATTCCCGTTTTTCAGCAAACAAAATGAAGATGGAGAGGACAGTAAATAGCCCAGAGCCACAGAGAAACATGTAGTCAAATAGATCATTGAAAGGGAGAAATTTCTGAAACTCTTTCAATCCATTCCCCAGTCAAACAAGTCTACAAACTTTTCATTGCATTTTCAAAGGATTTTGTGTGCTTAGACTGGAGGAGTCTAATGGAGTTCTTTCAGAACAAGAATTCCATGTTTGACATTTTTTCTTCGTTCATCCACCAAATTTATGCTCTTCCCCTTTTGCTATAATGCGATCTTGCAAGTGTGATGGCAGTTTCAAAATTTTTATTCCATTTTCTGAGGTATCTACTATCTGACCTATCTTCTGCTTGTGTTAAGAATTTGGTCTATGCTTTTATCAGAAACTCTCTTTTTTTTCAGTGATACATTCTTATACAAGTAAGGGGATTTTTATCATAATCTTTGCATTTTATTGTTGGCATTTGCATATCTGTTCACTACTTTCTGGAAAATAAATGTGACGACTCTTTAGCTCATGCTTGTCTAACAGTGTGGATATGAGATTCTGTCTGAAGTAATTCATACCTCTTCAGGATGGTAACCTGCTCCTGTAAATTAAGGATATGCTTGTTCCATTAGAGAATCTTACAGATTTTGGTTAACAAATCACAAGTTGTTTTTCTTCTCGTAGTTGGCTCAACTCTTGATGGAAATCCTTATTAAGATCACCTGTATACATTTTTCTGCAGAGAAGCTATTGTTTCCTTTCTTCCCAGGCATATATTATTTTAGTCCCAAAGTTCAGATTTTTAAGGGTGTTGAAGAATATAGTAATCAGAGCTAGTTAATTGTTTTTCAGATTAAATATAAGGTGGTCATTTCCAAAACTTGACAGTATCTTTGATGCGGGCTGAAGTTCTGACTATATATTCATTGACTAGTTCTCAATTTATAGTTTGAAAATATTTGTTTGATGCTAGAAAGTGGATTTTGAGATCTGTCATTTATTGCAGTTAAAAGGCAGCTGTGGAACATCATGACTGCCATTATTGTCTACTAGGGGCAGCGTTTAGTCAGTGGTTGGGGTTTTTTGGCAATACAGAGTGACAAAAAAATTAAACTATGATTTAGTTGGTAGAAAAAGTATACCTGAGAAACCACAATTTAAATACTGATTTATTTGGATGCGATTGAAGTGATGCTTTCATATGCATAGAGAGACTGCCATAACATCTCAAGATAGTTTCCATCTCTGATCTTAGCTCTCCCAAGACCAGTCGTGGAGCCCACATCTTTTCCTTCTCTGGAAACCACGAGGACAGTGATGGGTAAACAGTGATTCCATCATAATTTCTATCATTTTGTCAATACTTAAATATGAAAAGCATTATTTTGAAACTTAGTCAAAATCTTTTTTTTTTTTTCATGTTAGTGGCAATGCCAAATGTGTCAGTGAGGTGGTCAGTCATTTATATCAATGATAACAAGGAAGTACTTAATTGTTAAGCTTCTCAATCCCTCTTCGTAATTTTCTGCTCTATAGGCCTAGTTCACGAAAAGGTTAACTGTTTATATTCTACATCAACTCAGCAGGGCCACCCTGATTTAAAAATGGAATAATACTGTAATGAATGCAAATATTTATCTTAAAAAGGTTTCGTTCATTTAAAACTCTGTACTGACACTGCTTTGAAAAACACTGTTCATCTGTAATATCTGAAGGTGGTTTTCTGGTTTAATCTTAGTTACTCAGAGACCAAAGCTGAAATCTACTTCTCCTTACCTTGCAAGCCAAGGAACAGTGGAGGGTAAATATATTTTCATTTTTTTCTTTTCCCCTGCCATCACTTGACAGAATTTTCATCTCCTTTGAGCAATACCTAGGTTTGTTAATGCACTTCGGCTTGCGAAAACACTTGCTGTACTAATGACGTGATTCTGATGTTTGAACCAATGCTTTTTTCTGCCACTTGAAAAATCACTTTTTACAGGGGCAGCTGGCAAAGTGAACTTGTCACTCAATGTGTGTCTCTAGATGCAGTTTTTATTTTGAAAATTCTTTCTAGAATGAAATATTCCAATATTGCAGAAATGTAATTTTACTTCCCCATAATTGTGCTATTGATGTGGTATAGCTGTCCCACAGATTCCTTACAGGATATCAGTTATTTTCTCTTTCATTTCACTAATTTTGAGCACTGAAGTTCAAGCTTGATGAATAGGTTATGTTACTCATTGGCTTAGAGACTAACATAAAAGAAGAATGTGGATTTTCAGATGTCATAGGGAATGATGAGCCCTTTCATGGGTGTGGTGAGGCCTTAGATAGACTGTTCTTTGTAAAAATGATAATAATAACAGTGACAAAAACAATAAGAAAATACCTTTTTGCAAAAATTATTGAACTTCTAAGGAGAGTTGGAGTTATAACTGAATATTGATAGGATAATGTCCAATGTATTCCTTCATGCTGCAGTAAAAAAGTATTTAGTATTTGTAGTTGCTTGCGTTTGAGGGGTACCCACCACCTGTCGTCTTGAATTCTGAATCCAAAGGTGGGTCTCTTGGTTCCTATGTTCCCTCAGCAGTGATGGTTGGCATCTTTCAATAAAATGGAATGGAATGGTTTGGTGGAGTAGACGTTTAGCCATTTTTCTGCTGATGGAGAGCCATTTAGCTCCTGAGTTTCTAAGAGTATTGTGTCAGTTGCAAACACGGCGAGACGGTTGACTGCTGATTTGGTCACTGGGTCACGAGATACTGCCAGGAGAAGGGATGTATTGTGCTAAGTATGGACATTTGGGGTGTTGTGAACCAGTGCTGCTTGTAGTGCCGTGGCAAGACTGTGTGGATATCTCAAGATCATTTCCCTGTCTGACCGCAGCGAGCCAGAGACCGGACCTGGAATCCACCTCGTCTGCTTCACCGGAAACCACAAGGACTCTGATGGGTAAATAGCCAGTGATTCCCTTCGTATGTTGATTACTTTGGCAGTGCTTTTCTCTGCAGCGATGAGCCTGTTCAGGTGTTTTGATGTCCGGAAAAGGGGGTCCACAATGCGATGGGTCCCTTATGGCTCCGTATTAGGAAATGCTCCGCATTGGGAAATGCTCCGCTTGTAAGCTTTCTGCTGCCTTTTTGGGGGTGGCACTTCCAGGTTTACTCTGTTACCTTGGGCTACCTAAGCCAGTTGAAAGATAGCATCATGCTACTATGGGGAGTGACGCTGTGACATGGAAGCCTGCCGCAAGCAGGGCCGTGTCTCCTTGTTTATAGCTCTGTCTTGATACCACCCACGCGACAACGGCCTGTCTGAGGACCTGAAGGTGGTTTTTGTGTTTGATCTTAGCTACTCGAAGACCAAGGCTGAAGTCCACCACTCCCTCCTCCCTGGCAACCCAGCAAACCGTGATGGGTAACTAGCAAAACCCTTGCTTTTTCCCTTTTCCCCTTTCTCTCTCGCTCCCCATCACGCCTCCCATCTCAACCACCTGGCATCCTTGTCATCTTCCATGGAGAGTATGAAGACTTGTTGGTGCAGCTTGGCTTGCCGAAGCACTCGCCACACTTGTTCTGCAATTCTGTTGTTTGATCCCATGCTTTTTCCATTGCTGACAAGTATCTTCTGGGGGCACTCAGCGACAGCTTGCGTAGAGAACGTAATACCGCACCTTGCCTTCAGCTACCATTGCCCTGCTTCTTTGTGTTTTGGTAGTGGTCTTTCCGACGCATTCAAATACAACAGCGTTCTTAAGCCGCCAATTCCATCTGGGCTGGCACAAGAGGACAGCACTGCAGTTCAGCTGCCCACCAGGGTTTCCTGGTCCAAGGGTGCAGCTATTGGTTGCTTCACCGCTGACTTTCAAGGTGGCCGGTTGTCATCTGCCCACACCTTTACATTGCCATTACCTGGAATTGGGAATGCTCTGCTCTACTGCTGCTTTTGAGGTCACGTTAGGGTTTTAAGAACAGTGCCTCTTTTTGGCTTTTGGTGAATTACAGCGTGTTTCTTCCAGTTTCAAAACAGCAGCAGCTTTTGGCACCTGGCTGTGCTGCTGACCTAATTTGGTAACGATGTTTCTTGCAGATCTGGTGACAATGCAAGATGGGAATTGTCCCAAGAGATGTTGCTGTGCTTTTAGTCAAACTGTTATTTCTCTTAGGCCTGTGTTGGGGTGAAGTAAAAGTGTAGAGATGAAACTGCCGTACGTGAAAAGCCATGTTTCCTTAAGGCATTGGATATGACACTTGATGACAATGGGCGGAGATGCTTGTGGCTATAGCTTCTTTCACATTGGCGGGTGTACAAGACCCAGTCCTGTGGCCTGGCAGTATTTTTTGGCCCATGAGGTAACAGAAGTCTTATGTGAGCAGGCTGGTAAGCCTATAGACCTGAAGTCGATTGCAAGTTAGAAGTGTAATGAACCATATTAACATATCCTTCCCATTGAGATGCAGTTGAATTGCAGTTTCCCAGATGTGCTGGCCATGTTTCTTGGTGTCAGTGTAAGTGGTGGAAACTGATTCTGAAGTGTGTTTTTGTGGCACTGGAAAAATCTTGTATTTTTGTCAGCTGAGTGTCATGTACTTCAGGGTCTTTTCCAATGATGCTGCAATTCTTGCCTATATTAATCCTTTTAGGATACTTCTGCTTTCTCTTTTGCAGGGAAATGCTTTCTGTGTATCAGAAATCATACATCTCTCCTCTGTCACCTCTATTTTCAATCAGTGTTTTCAAACTGAGTTTTTTAAATGTCACATCTTGTCCTGCAAGGCAAAAGCAAGTCTCTCTGCCTTCCACCACTTTTTTTAGTTAATTTTTATCTGTTCTTTTTTTGTATTTTTCCATCGTATTGTCAGATGTCTTTGAATATTTCTTCATATTTCTTGCCACAGCTTCATCATTTGCATCACCAGTGCAGCTTCACATCCATTCCATGCACATTTGAGATTTATTCCTATCTGAAGTCCCTAGTTCCTTAATAATTCGTTGAATCCTGTTCAGTCTATAGGTTCAGATGATGCCAAAAAGAATTTTTTGTTTTGTTTTTTTTTCCAGCTTCACTGGACTCTCGTCATACTATTTTCCCATCCCAAACATCTGCATCTGCAGAAATATCAAAAATAGAGACTGGTAAATTGTGTTTATGATACTTCCCTAGCTTAGGATTTGTTTTTGTGTCAGTGATGTTACAGTTACAGGCTGTTTGCTCTGATTGCTTGGTGTTGTCTGAAATGGAATTTTGTCTGTAGTGTTTGGTAGTTAGTCTCTATATCCACATGATGATATTCTGTGGCATAGGATCAAATAAAAAAGCCACCAGAATCAATATTCTTTTGGGCGGTTTTAATCTGTTGGATATAAGGATAGCTGGATTTAATCATTATTGGTTATGAAGATATATTCTTGATTGTGAGATTTTACCCTGGGAGATTTTTTGTTAGTCATACCATACACATATTTTTGCAGTTTTTTCCATTACTAAGCATTTTTTTCAAGTTATGTTATGTTGGAACTTTTCTTACTGGGGTCATAACTATCCAAGATTAAATTTGTGTTCATAGCAAAGGTTTGAATGTGCGAGAGATGAGAAGGAAAATTATCCTAAACCTGACAGTCAATATTTCAACAGTATTGTTTTGAATTTTCTGCCTCACCTTCTGGCTCTTCAGTATGTCACAGAATTTGTGTTAATTTATGTTATGTCAATTATATACAATACGACAATTTGTTCTGAATGAAAAATTACATGATATGTAGTATATTACAACCTATAACTCAAAATACTGGCATCTGTTAAACTGAAACAAGCAAAGCTTTGGCCATAGAAATACCTGGTTGTAGAAATTCATGTTAGCATATATTTTAAGTATGTAGGTCTCTTTCTACAAATGCAGGTGAAGTCAAAAGCACAGGTTTCTGGATGTTTCATATGCACAGATCAATTGACTCCTGTTGATCAGACTGCTTTTAGGGGGACCGCAGTTTCTGTCAGGGTGTGTCTGTTAGGTGCACTTTTTCAAAACTTTGAGCTTTTGTTCATTTCTTTTCAAACTGGAAATTTTGTGAAACTATATTATAGTGGTGATGGCATCTTGCAAAGCAATGTAAAGCAATCTTACTTCTTCTGATTCCCCGCCACCCCCCATTTTTGCACCATTATGAATATATCTCTCAGGGTTATTTACGTTTTTCTGCAGTTACAAGTTCAGCTGACCTGGAAAAATCTATGCCTCCACTTCCCAGAACACCTCATGTGCTAACAACAACTATGGGTAATAGTAATGCATTAGCTTTTCAGTTAAACCACTTCTGGTGTTTTGATAGCAATTTTGGAAATCCATTTCATCCCAGATATTTTGGTCATCTGCCATACTTGTCTTCTGCTTGAGTCACGATCATCAGTGTAGACAAAGTACCCTTTTTCAAATAAGACTTTTCAAATAAGCCAAGACAACTTGTGCTTACTGCTGAGAAACTCACCTAATCGTGTTTCTGATGTTACATTTGTCTCTCAAAAAGCTACTACAGCTATTTTGAGATATACCTAAATGAAGTTTGGTTTAATAATAATAATAGTGCCTAAAGCTTAATAAGAATCTTAAAATTACTTGGTTTTTTTTCTGTCAAGTTCAATTGTTATACTCTCAGATAGATGGATACAGACATTTATATAGTCTATATTGTTTATACCAGCGTAATACGTTTCTTTCTTACTACTTCTTACTGTTCAGTGATTTTTTTTTACTTTATTTTACCTTTGTTTTATATGTGCATGTATGTATACAGATTATACATTAAAGTTCACTAACAAAATCTTGACAGAAAACAAAACACTGAAGAGAATTAAGAAAGTTTTTTTTACAGAAATATATTTGCAGTGTATTTTAGTGTTGTAGATTATATTTTTTCTGCCTTTTTTGGAGTGCTTTATGCTTATAACCATAGTGATAGAAGTTCTTTTATCTTTATAATTTCTGAGTTGCTTTAAACTACATAGACCATGCTACCTAAAGTAATATTAGCTTTGGTTGGCTGACAGTTTAGTTTCAGTTTAACCACTAGCTTCAGCTCCCACTCTGCTCCATTGTCAAGGTAAGGCATGTTATTGTGGGTGGACCTCTGCATTGCAAATTAGGTATGTTATAACTTATAAAATTTTTTGTTTGTTCTTATAAAACAAAAAAAAAGCTATGTGTAGAATTAATAATCATGGACACTGTGACCTGTTTTTTTTATAGCTTTCAGTGGTATTCAGCCTGTTCTTTCAAGCCCTGTGACACCTAGTAAGCCTGAAATAGCAGATGCTGAACCAGGTACAATAATCTCTACCTAGTTCTTAATTCAGTAGCTCAAACCATGCTCTAAAACTCACTGAAATGAATACACTGGTAATCTTCACTTTCAGTGCACATTTGGATTAGACCCTAACACCTGAATTTTGAATTTGGATTGCTGTTAGTGGTTGAAATCAGTGTTTTCTCACACTTACAATGCAACTCCTAGTCATGTGATTCTCCTTCAGTATTTTGAAAAATACACCACATCACAGATAAAGGAGAAAACAGTATTCATTGTCCAGTTGTGCTGATGAAAATAGTGTGATGTGTGCGCTGTAGACTGCATTCTACTGCTGTAGACTTGTTAAAAATACTAAGGAGAATGTATCCTTAACAGCATGAAATTGGTTAACAGTCATAGAAACTTGATGCTTTTGGACTGAAACCATAGTTGGATCAGTTGTCAGCTTTCTACTCCAAATTTTCTGGAGTTTTAATATCTGACTAATTGATTGTTCAACATGTCTTCTTCATTAAATTCCTACATTTTACACCATGCCATTTTCCTTAAGTAATGGACCAAAACTCAAAATGTTCAAATGTTCAACGTAAAATCTTGCTTGGCAGTGGTTGAGATCCAGACCAGTTGCAATGAAGGCAGGAGGAAATGAACATCCAGAATTTCTGCACATCACAAATGTGATGATTTGTAGTCACTGAAACTTTGTGCAGTTCAAAAGACTGAATTTCTCTCTAATGCATACTAAACTGATAAGTGTCCAAGCATTAGTGAAATATTTGTTGTTCTTGTAAAAACAAAATTGTTTTTGCTTATGAAGGAAGAGTTTCTTCCTTTAGCTCTTTGCTCTTTTATGACTGTCACCATTTCTTCCAACAGCAACAAGTGAATCCATTCTGGAATCTTTCACATCTAAAACTCATCCTTTTCAATGGCCAAGGGTAACATTAGGTAATGTTGTTGTTTTCATCTAGTGAAAAACTCTGTGTTTGTTTTAAGCACTTCATCCCATATGAATGCATTTCTTCCAGCATATCATTTCACATGCATAATCATTATTCTTTTCCTAGTTAGAGAGTCTTGTTCTTCCATTGTCATTAGACTGATTCTTCTTGATATAGCTCTGTGTGCGAACATAGATCAGGATGGTTTTACCATCCTCAGAGAAGTAAAACTTGCCTCTTGCATGAAAAACTCCATCATCCTTTTATTAGAGTGTTCTGTCTATCTCTTTCACTCTCATGCACACGCATGTGTTGTCTTTGTCTCTGATATGTAGAGCTTTCATAGTGGAAAATTTAATTGTTTTGGACACAGGCAATCTATTTCTGATCTAGGCAGAGCATTTCGATATCATGTCCATTCCACACATTAAACTCTGATTTCATCAGATGGCTTTGCCATTCCATACTGTCTTTTCCTCAATATAAACTTGTGGCATGTGCTGTTTGTTGTGGAAAACCCTTGTTAAACAATTTTTGATTGCAAACTGAGGTCTTTCTTTCAGCTCCAAAAGAAATACCACTTATTCCTTCTAAACTGAAACCATCTGCTACCCCAGAAGTACAGCACGTGAAGCCTGGTAATTGTGCATTTTTATAAGCTGGTATGCAGAGACATATGTTCACTAAAAATATCTAAGCAAAACTTCCAAAAAAGAATAGGAGCTATGCAATACATGAGCATCTTGACCAACTCATTCTTCTAAAATCAGTCATTTGATGTTGCCTAACAAAAGGAATGAGAGTTAAGCTTATAAGTTTTACACATGTGGGTTCAGTGACAAAAATATAAACAAGTTCTCTAGGTTTTTAACCTTTTTAAGAACTGGAAGGGAAAAAACTTCTAGGTGGCACGGGGGGGGGGGGGGGGGGGTTTATTCTTTTTTT
>VYXH01001547.1:100458-123666 GCA_013397275.1 Burhinus bistriatus | reverse complement strand
ACTTGTATGAACAATATATATGATTATTATTTCTGTAATCTCTTTTGCCAGTCCCCACCTCCCACTTTCACACCGACATACTGTGGCAAAGATGGCATCTTTGCTAGTCACAACATTTTGTTGATTGAAAGTAAAGTACTCCTTGTGATCATAAAGTCTTCCTGCAGGGAACTCAGTGGAAAGGATTGCCATTTTAGTGAAAGCAGGAGAGCTTTCTCAAAGGAAAAGGGGAAACTTTCATATGCACATGAGATTTATTCTTTGGCCATGGAAACGTTATCATCATGTTGTGTCTTTTTTCCTTTTCTGCTTTTTGATCAAAAAATAGACCTCTGTCCTCATTTTCTGCTGATTTGGGATTAAGGGAGATGAATCTCCTTTAGTGATTCAGTTACTGGACCGGTAAAAATTATAATGTGCATTACTAGAGCCCTAAAGTGTTTCTGTTCTCATGTCTTATAAACAGGCAGGAGTTGCCTTTGATGTCTTATACGTGTCGTACAATTGACTGCAGGCTCTGATTTAAGATTTTAAGCAAGATTTTGGAATTTAGAAGTTTCCTCTTTGATACAGATTCTCTGGTATTTGTTATGGACTGCAGGCTTTTCTTCAGTCAAAGCCTTCATCTGTCCTTTCCCACTATTTTCCCATAACATCAAAGACATGTTTGTTGATTGAATCAAACAATGGATTAAAAATGTCCTGAGAACATAAATATGGGGAAGGAGCCTTAGAAGTAGGCTCACACATAGCCATGAGCATACAGTGTGTAGTTTCATAGGAAACAAAACTAAAAGGAGTGTAGGGTTTTATGCTTAAGAGTCGGACTTAGTTGCATGCTTATCTCATCTATTTTAAAAAAAACAAACAAAAAACCAAAGCAAGCCTCTGAACTACTGGAATGATAACACTTTGGGCTGACAGCTGATACATCTACTGATCCGTTCTATTACACCTGAATTTTTCTTTTCTAGCCCCTAAACCACCACTTTTGGAGCCTAAAACTTCTCAGACTGTTGAACAACCAAAAGCAACACTAGGTAACACATGTTTCTGTAGCTGTTGGTCGCTCTTCTTTGCAGTCCACGCCACAGTTTGTTACTTCATCTCATAGCTTTTACTGTATTGAATGTATTTCTCTGAGAGAGGGAAAAAGTTAGGAAATAAGCATTCAGGAATATGTTTTTCTGAACTTAGGGAAAAAAGAAACTTGATATTTTTTCATATGGTTTTACTAGTTCTATAGTACAGTAAAATTTTGGGGATCAGAATTGTATTCCATTTTGTCGGGGATTTTTCTACACTTTACCCTCAGAAAATCATCAGAAACCCACTGGAAATACTATTGAAAAGCCAAGTGCAAGGTTAGTATTGTGGATGTTAATCCTAGAACTCTCAATGAAGAATTCCTGTGGAATTCCTGTGGACATGTTAATTCTACTGTTCTTTTAGGAATCCTTCTGAATGTCATTTTGGCTTGAAAAGCACTTCTCAGTCACTTCAGATGTCTTAATCTACTCTGTTCTTTCTATAAATGTCATATGCTTTTCTGCTGTGTCTATTGCTATGAAACTTTTTCTTGGAAAGCAGTCTCATAGCACTGCTTTATAAAAATTAGCAAATTACTGATTATACTACCTGAAACTCACCTTAAGCTTTATCTGATGTCAGATTAACAGTCCTATTTAGCTAATTACAGTTTCAATCCATGCATGTTCAGGGGAAAAAAAGTGTCTAGGACTGGTTGCTCTTAATTTTAACCTTTTAGATGATGCTACTTCTGTTTTATTAAGAGAATTCAATGACTACAGTTATGAAGCAATTCCCTTTTTTATTATTGATTTCCTGTTTTCCAGCTCCCTACCAGTAATTTCTTTACCATGTGGAAAATTGAGGACATTTTTTGATATTTTGTCTGCACGTGTCTTTTGATGGTTTAAAATCAACCTAGAGTTCAAAAGAATAAACAGCATTATTATTTTACCTCTTTGATATCTTGCAAAAATGAATTTGCTAACTTAATGAGAGGAATATTTTGATATGATTGTAAGCTACAATTGCATATTTTAAATTTACTTACTGACTTTTACAGTGAAGAACAGCAGGGATTTTGCTGGGGTAGTGAAGTCTTAGGAAGATGTTTGAGAAGCCTTCTTAGCAAATCCAATTTCACCATCTGCTTTTGTTCCAAGTAGCCATCCAATGCTTCATTTCAGGCTTGAAGAATGTGATTTTTATGTGATACAGTGGAAAGGATAATCTTATAATCCAGTATATTTCTTTCAGCTCCTAAAGAAGCAAAACTCACACCTTCTGCATCTAAACCTAGACCATCTGCCAGACCCAAAAAGCCACGAACTAAACCTGGTAACTAAATTCCATCACAAACATTTTTATAACATATCACTTATGTAGTATATATTAGTTTAAATTTATTCTGTGTGAAGCTCAGTACTTAATCATCAGAAAGATATGCACTGAGGGGACCTGTGCTCTTTGAGGAATACTATTTTTGTATTGAACCAAAAAAATTTGAAGCAAAGCAAGGAAACTTTTAACTTTTATATCCTAAATCACCAAGTCGCGTGGCCTGGCATTGAAATAAATTGTTTTCCTGCTTTCCATTTCAAAATAACAAGTTTTCCAACTTAGTTCAGCACAGGGTCCAGAAAATGCAAATTCTCATGTTTTGCTGATGGTTATAGCATCTTACCTCAAACCACAGGATTTGTATAGATTCAGTGATCATTAATGCATCAGGATTTACCTAAAACTGTGGAAATGAGTGAAATTCTGCTCTGGAATTTAGTAAAGGCATGTTTCGTGATGGCAAATGAATTTGCACCTTCACATCAGGGTTGAATTTGGTCTATGATGTGTGTCGGAGAATAGAAGGCACCTGGCATTTTCTGGAGCTGAAGAATAAGTGAATACAGTTACAAAAATATTACTACTGCTACATGGTTTATAATGAAGTTGGAAAGCTTAAAATTGCACCATTTTATATTGTAAGAATATATTACTTAATCCTGGAAGAGATCAGGCAATATTATAAATTCTTTCCAGATTCTCTGTGAATTATTTTTTTGGTCATAAAAACAATTACTGTCTTCAGACCAAGTAATTCCTTGTGAAACTTGTTAACTAAATGGTATTTATGATTTGGAACTGCCTCAAAATAGCGTGCATAACGAGTTTTTCATGGTGATTACAGCTCCTACAACATTTTTAGCGTAGGAAATCCAGTATTGTATTACTAGAAAAATTACATTTGTCTCTGCTGTACATGCGTATATCTGAATATAGACCTGAATCCTGCATGGTTTTTTTGAAATGACAGAAAAAAAGACCAACTCATTTGGAAACTGTTGCATAAAATTGTTTTACACCCCTGCACTGCCAAGTTCAACACTGTATATTGATGTTTCCACAATGGATGGCTGTATAGCAAGTTTCTATATAACTACAAAGAAGGCGTCATGATTCTGTATTTGTATGCATGCCTCTTGTTTGACCTTTTTCTGTTAGTGGTTTCACTGATAAATCAGATGGAATCCTAAGAAACACTTCTTAATCATAGTTAAGCTTGTAACAATCTTCTGTGTGAATTTGGCATTTGTTCTGATGGGACAAATGATGATATTATTGTTCAGAAATTATTATTTGAAGCATAAAATATGCAGTGCATGGGGATAACCTGGCTTTTGGGTAGGTGGCAAAATAGTCAAAGAGCAGGATCTCCTCTGTATTCCAGCATCACTTGGAAGTTCAGCTTAAATTAGAACCTTGTGTCATGACAGTGGTTGTCACCTTTCCTTAACAGTGAATCAAAATAATGAAGAATATGTACCAAATTCATACTTGATCACTGACTTATTAATGACCCACTTTGGGTGAAACAGAATTCCTGAAAGTTAATTTTGGCTCTCGATCTTAATAAGTCTTTGGTACTGTTTCTGGTAAAGTATTTGTCTTTTTGCAGTGGAGCAAAAAAATTCATTTAAAAAAAAAAAAGCATATAAAGAATTTTCAATTTTTCCTACCAACCAACTGTACATGCTAGTGAAAGCTTACAGCTTCATTCTTCTTGATATTTGGGTAATTGAATCTGTTGCTTGCAGGAAAAAATGGCTCTTGTTGCCAATGTGATCATGCCCAACCATTGTGCTCACTTGTATTATTGTTACCATTAATCTCTCTATCTAAACATACTAAGTTCTCCTTTTTTCAGGAAAGGAAATTATAATGAATTTTCTACCATGCATCCAACTGCACTGCAACTTTTTCTTTCCAGAAAAGTGCAAGAATAGTTCTTTATAATGAGTCCTTGTTGAGTCCCTGTAGATGCATTATAAATTTGTGCTCTCTTGTGCTTCTAGTACAAAATGCTAGTTCTTCGTATGTGTCCATGCATTTCCATTTGTGTGATATGAGACTTTTGCAAGAGAACTGCAGAACTTAACTGTTGCAGAGGAGGATCTCAACCACCTACTATTTCTAAATTTCAGTAGTCTCAATACAGTACTGAAGTTAAGATAGAGTAATGATGTTAGGTACATTGGTGCATAGATGTAGTTGTTCCTTTTACAGTCTCCTCTCCCTTACCAGAACTATGAGGGTCCTGGAAGGACTTCCCAACGTGCATCTTATGAAGTATAGTCATACCAGAGAACCGTGCCTTCTACACCTAGCAAAACTCCGTTTGATAACTTGGTGCATATCTGTCTTACTATTTTCTGACCTTCAAAGTCTCAATTTACCTGGCTGCTCAGTGCTTACAACCCAATAATCTGATAAATTGTTCAATAATACGAAGAGTAACTTTTATGTCAAAGTCTTCTTATGTTGTCTGGGAGTTTTATTTAGAGGCTCTGCTTTCAGAAATGTCAGAGGAAATGAAAGGTATTTTGTTTCCTCCCAATCTTATTCTCCTGTTGTCATCATTCTGAGAAATCCATCTCCCAGCTCAACCTTTTCTTTTTATCTAGAAAAGTCTGCATGAAATATGACTTATAGATCTATTAATGAACATTTTTTAAATAGACTGAGAAGAAATCATTACCAGAGACTTTCAAAATCTCTTTAGAATTAGGAGGATGGCATTGTTGAATTTTATGTTTGAAAAAAAAACAAAGAAATGAAAAAGAAAAAACACATCTGAATGATTTAAGATTCATCAGAAAAACATAGTGCGATGAATATATGGCCCTAGTTACTTCTGGAAGAATGTACTAAGTACTTAACTTGTACATTAGTATGCTTCTTATTGGATTTCCCTGCTTGGATTTAGAGCGAAGTATAATGCTGAGGCACAGATATGTTATGAAGTACTCAGCACTGTCAGGTGTAGAAAAGTAGTCTGTAGTTGTTAAATAGATAAGAATTCCCTTCTGATCTTTGTCATGACAGAGCAGTACTTCCACATGCGACAGTTCAGAGAAGAACTTGGCAAAGAACAAAGAGATCCTACTAGTGAATGATTCTCCATAGTTGCTTCTGTGTATTGTCATTCTTTACCTTTTGACCCCAACCGGTACCAGAGCCGTGTGGGATTGGGAACAAGAACTGATTGCACTGGCTGGGCTGGATTTTTATATTGTTTTTAAAGAACGATGCTGTCACTTCATGTGAGCCACTTCATGTGTTATCATTTTCAATGATATGGCTTTAAAAAGGATTGTCTTGAGGAGAGATATACCTATCCAGCGAACATTACTTTAGAGATCCAATTCCCAGTGAAAATAGGAAAACTTCATAATTGCTCTCTGTCAGAATTTTTTTTTCAATTTTTCAGTTCCGAGTAAAGTTTCTCCTTCCAAATCAAAGGTCTTTTTGTATCCAGAATAGCCTATGACAATGCTGGGTAATTGCTATGTCCTTTCATAGAATCACAGAATGGTTGAGCTTGGAAGGCACCTCTGGAGTTCATCTGGTCCAAGCCCCTGCTCAGGCAGGGCCACCTAGAGCCACTTGCCCAGACCATGTCCAGACAGTTTTTTAATACCACCAGGGATTGAGACTCCACAACCTCTCTGGGCAACCAGTTTACTTAATTGCCCAAATTACTTGTCCTGAAGACATTTTGGAATATTTTGCGTTCTTAGAGTAGTTGCAATAGAATCAAATGCATCAATCATTAACTGTAAAAAATGCCAGTAAATAAGTGAGGGAAGACTTAAAATTCTGAATTAAATGTCAGTTCCTTTATTCAGTCTTTTAAATTGAACGCAGTCCCCCGAAATATAATCCTCTCATCATAAACCATCACACAAGGAAATAGAGACTTTTACATTAGTAAAGTAATTTTATATCTAAACTGAGAGTGTTTGGGAAGTTTTAGGTTTCAGATTTTATTTTATTTAGAAGTTTTAAGGTAAATTCCTCAAAGTGAATGTACTTGTGAGTCTTAAAATGTTTGTGAATTTCAACATGACAATTTGTCAGTATGTTCAAAAATAAGGTTTGAGGCACATTGTACAATATACATAAATCGTTTTTTCTTTCCCAATTAAAATCTGTATTATGATAGAGAGAGAGCACACCAGGAGGTATAAGTAGTAAAACACAGGCTGAGAACAGTCAGAGCAGAGTAAACAAATGAAGTAAAGTTTGAAGGTTTAGATAAGCACATTGATTACTTAATAATTGTAGTTGTATTTAGGATTGAAAATGGACTCCAATCGTTAAGTCATGCTAATACTAAACAATTCTACTAACTTTGTCTTCAAGGTTCTCTATATTTTTCAGACTCTTTGGAGTTCTTTACTTTCAAACCTAATTAATTACTCTGGCTAGAGATGTGAAGTGTTTTAACTTGATTATCTAATGTGGTATAGCAGTAGATAATCTACTGGGCTCTTCAGCCTTACTTTCTGTGACTTTGCAATTATTTACACCTGAAATCTTTCACATCTAACCTTTGCATCACTGTGGAAGAAACTCGGGAAAATTAATAGAAAGAATTACCAAAGAAAAAAGATTTCTCTGAAACTGTTTCTTTTCAGTGGTCTACAGCCACAAAGAGAAAAAAACCCAAACATCAGGAAAACAGGAAGATGAAGACTCAGAGAGCTTCTCTGCCAGTGGTGTTCCTGTAGCATAATGCACTTTTTATTTTCAAAGAGCAGCAAAAGATGCACAGGGTAGTTACTGTTGCTTAAGAACGTTCAGTAAATTTATTACATACTCAGTGTTTCCATTTGAATAGTGGGGAGGAGGTGGATTTTAATTGGGAAGCAAGAGCAGTTGGGCCATAACAGATGCTGAGAAATAGAGATAGATGCACCTGTATTTCTCTCAAGAAAATTCTCTTTATTCCAGCAGCAACCATTCCAGTTTCAATCACTACTAAGAGTCCCTACACATATGAACGTCCAAAGACTGCAGAGGGTAATGATTACGAGTCATCTCTAGTCATTTTTGTTTTCATTGGTCTGATAATACATCCAGCTGAAAACACCATTTCCTGTAGGCTTCTTGCTTATTCATATGTGGTCCAAACCCAACAAAGAGAAATACAGTATTGGTGCTTTATTGTTTCTCGATGTTCCTAGCATGGAGATATTATCTTCTAAAAGACAGAGTATCACTTCAAAGGTATCTGATTAGAAGCTTCAATTACATTAGAAAAAGAAAGAATAAGAATTATTGCAATAAGAGACTTCATTAACTATAAAAATAATATACATAACCTAAAAATCACATTTAAAACTACAAACTGATGAATAATTTCTGCAGAAGGGGGAGTTCTTTGTTGAACATAACTGAGCATTGCTTGATAATTTCTCAAATTTATGGAAAATACTGCATCTTTTCAATTAATCCATGGAAACTTGTGTTCAATATAAGAAAAAAAAGTAATTTTAGTTTTAGTGAGGAGGAAAGTTTATATAAAGTAATAATGATAATTACCTTTTCTGGTATGGGAATATATATTTAGTGATGTGTTTAATAAATATGTTTTTAATGTAGACTAAGAACAAAGGTGTCCTTTGCAGTGAGCCTTGAAATGTTCTATCTAATTCAAAGGAAGATTTGAGTCACTGTTTGCATTTCTCTGCAGATTGTATTCTGAGAAGCACTTTAAGATGTTTTTAGAGGTATAGCTTTGCTCTTTAAAACCTGGATGAAGCTAACTACATATATAGTACTTTACTGGATGAGGATAGCTTTAAGTCTGTGCTGAGATGATTTGATTAAATAGAATCAATTTGTTTTGGCTAATTAGCAACGACTCCCTTAGATTCACTGTTTCCAACTACAATAAGTTCTCCTTCATAAAGTACTCTCAAAACTCTTCTAATGACCTTGATCTGCCAAGGTCAGCATTGGATAGCAGTGTCTTCTTAGCATCGTTTCTTAGCTTTCTTTTCTTTGGATTTTGGCTAAACTCTTAGAAGCTAATTTTGCTGCAGAAGAACACCCAACTCTCTGATTATCCCTTTCTTCAAAGGCTCAGTCTGCTTGTTTTGCCCATATCCAATAATGGTTCATGCATTAAACCCGTAGCACCATTTTTTCCTGTGTTTATTCATTGATATGAACTGAAGGTCATTTCCTAGACTTCATTTCTTCATTACTGAATGTGAATGTGATTCTTCTATGGGACACCATTTACTTTCAGCTTAAATACTGGTTTTTACAAACCAAGTTTTTTCTAGCATCCAAAATCACAATCCACATATATGAAGCCCAAATCATCTCCTAGGACCGAAACACCTCAAGATAAATCTGGTAGGGCACTTCTTTTGATATTGTGTACTTTGACGCTTGCTATTAGTGAAAAAGTGAAAAAGTGAAAAACTTCAACTGTTTTTCCTGGAGAAGGAACTTATTCATTATTTTGGGATAATATTTATACAGAGAAACCAAATTGCTTCAGAAAACAATTTGCAGACCTAGCAAAGAATTTAATTTTATTCTGAATATCTGAAGTTCTTTTTTCTTTTTAAGAACTCACTGATTTGTCAAAGGCAACCTGAAAATAGAAATGAGTATTTTATAGAAAAAGATTTTGAATTTGAATTCTGAAGGTAATTGGTAAGCTTGAATAATGGCAAAGTCATTGCAAACCAAGTATATGTAGTGAACACATTAGAAAGATTAGTAATTAGTTTAAGTTTTCTATACAGTATCTGGCCATTGTCAACAGAAAGAAGTTAATGCTGGTTGTTTTGGCTTTTTTTCTCATTTACAGCAATATTAATACTAGGCTATATTATGCTGTGACGTGAGTATAGGTTATAGAAAAGGTTCTATCTTTAGGTGTGTATGTCTATGTTATATGTTACTTTAGTTTTTACTGCCTTGAGAGGTGAGAATTTATCAATTAATATAATTTTAATACATTTTCTGTACTGCTAGGAAATTTTTATAGATTCTACATTTCATAATTTAGGACTGTGATTTTTTTTTTTGCTTTGTTTTTTCCCCAATTTGGCATAGCTTGTGAGGAGGAAAGGACATGATGTATCGGTTTTGTGATCCAAATTATAAGAGGATATAATGAGAAAAAAGAGGCTTTCAAAATATGTTTTTTCAGATAATTATATAGCTGTATGAATAGCAGCCTTTTAGTCCTCTGCTTTATTGTTCACTTTAGAGGAAAAAAATCAACTGTTTTGTTGTGATCAGCATGCCACTTTCAAGTAGTAGCAGGCTTCAGTTTGGGGATATCTGCTATTTTTGTATATCAAGAGTCCCTTGCTGTCTCCCAAGTTAAGCTGTGTGATCTCTTCCCTTGCTCATTCTAGGATTTACTGATTTCTATTAACATATTTTTGCTTCCATTGCCATCAAGTTTGTGCAATTATATTTTCCCTATTGACCCTGTATTATTAGGAAGTTCAGTTGTCCATCATTTTAAAAAGTAAAAGTTAATTTGAAGGTCTGCATTACTGTGGTGTAGTATTAGCATCTGCTTTTATACTTACCAGTGGAGTATTTTTAAGTTTTCTGGAATACATTTCATACTTACCTTGTCACACTGTTTCTATTGCAGTCTTGGAACCTATTACACTTAGAATTGAACCACCAAGGTCAACGATAGGTAATGATATTTCCTTGGCAAGCTGTCATGTTTGCTTTTTTCATCACAGAAAGCATCATTGAAGTCAATCACCTTATGCCTTAGGATTGTTTCATTAAACTTCATTTTTCTTCTAGGTAATGCTCTTGCTGGGCATTCATGACAGTTGGGCATATTGCTGTCTTCACAGTTGGAATGTCTCCTTTTTGTTTTTAAGAAAACGATGCTGGCAGCTCTGAATCACCTTTCTTATAATTATGCTTGTCTGTGCTTGTCCCAGCTTTTTATTTAAAAAAAAAACCCTGAGCTTCAAATATTACTAAAATTCCACTGTCTTGCTTAGATTGTTGTAAACACACAGAGAGTATTACCTGACTTTCTTTCCTACTTCCTATAAAGATACTTTTTTCTCTGTTGCAGGTGTGAGGTTTCTGTGTTGTGTGTTCAACCTGATATCAGACACTAATTGCTGTGCAATTTAACCAACTTATTACCCACATTTTCTCTTCCAGCTCCAAAGGAGACTGAGCGTATTCCTTCTAAACCTAAAACTTCACTCAAACCTCACATCCCACAAGCCAAAGATGGTAAACTGCTTTGTGTGATTATTTCTAATACAGTTTATATTGGATTGAAACGTATTTCTTAGCAGCTGTTTAATTATCTGACCCAGTTAAAACATGATGGGGTTCTGTTGTGGTGTGTGTTCAGTAATTTATTTGCAGTTTTCAGGAGCAGTAACATTCAGCAGGTATTTTTCATCATGCAAAAGCATAAATCTCTGCTACTTCATGGCAGCAGGATGAGAATATTGTTGTTAAACTCAAATTAAAGTGGAAACTAAAACAAATACCTAGCAATTAATGTATTATGGCTACTTAGGTGGTACAATTCTTTACCTAATTCTTTACCTAACTCTTAATTCTTCTTAACAATTGCTTTGCATTGTTAGAATAAATACATTTTCCTTTTAAGTCACAATTACTTAATTTCATGACATTATTATTTTCTGCATAAATGAGGGGCTTACGCAGTGCATAGTTACTATTTTTAATATTAATATTCATTATCATTAATGATAATTTATGCTATATTCCAAAATACTGGATTTTTATACTATGCCATTAAACATGAGTGCAGTTGAATTCAGTGGTAGGCAGAAAAAATTACTCTCTGTCCTCTGCTATCCAGTTGGTAATATCAACAGAAAATTACAAGAGTATCAAACATCAACATATATTATCTTTTAGTAAATGTAAAAATTTTCACGATAATCACTTTACTGAATATCTTGAAATTGTAGACATGGAGCAATATTTTTGAAAGCTGATGTTATCAATTAAGTATTTCCTCAAGTAGAAGGCAGTCAAATCCTTGTTCTTTCATCATTTTTTAAACATGGCAGCTGATTGTAAAACATTGTTTCCAAACTACAACCTAAAATGCAACTTCTCATAAACTCAGTTTTTACCTCTGTAGCCATTTTTCATTATTATGGTAGTCTGGCCTTCTCAAAAAATGGTTTTGTCACACAAATGTTACAGGTTTGTACTGTTTTGTGGGTTTTTTTTAAAAAAAAGTTACTGTTTCTTCAAGAATCCATAATATAAAGAACTTTTTTTACAGCATCATCCCCTTATCTTGTGACTGTCTTAAAAGATCCAAAGAAATTTTTTTTATTGTCACCCATACAAAAGAATTGACACAGAGAGGGATACCATTTCTATTGTGCCTCTGTTTGTAATGTGGGAAATGCAAGCAAATAGCATCAATTTTGCATCCTTGTGCCCAGTTTGATTTTAGATCTGTACCAGTTTAGAGGTGAAGTAAGAGATCATGAAATGCAATACACCATAATGCTCTTTAATAATATAGCATCGAGAAAACAAGCAAGTGGTCTGTGATTCCAATTGTATATATAAACTGCATTTGAAATACACCACAAAGGGAAGACATTTGTGTCCCTAAAAAGCCATTTTCTGAATAAAGGAGTGATACATGTTTGAATATCTCATTGAAGCTCATGAGAGAACAAGGCTCACATTATGTTTCAGCTTATACTGCTTTCTCAGAGACTTCATTTAATAGAACGGGTTTTGTATGAGGCGATACACATAGTATATAATTCAAACTAAGTAATACTAATTGTAAGTGGAATTATTCTCTTCAGTTTTCATAACAGCTTTTATGTTTTGTTTCTGATACAGTCCTGGAATCTATAACACTTAGAACTGATCAACTAAAACCAACAATAGGTAACAGTTTTACCTACAGGGACCATCACATTTAGCTTTTTTCTCAATATACACTGAGCATCACAAGTACATCTTCATTGTACTCCACTGTCATAATTTTTTACTATTAAATTTAGTACTTCTGTAAGGTTTTTTTTGTGATTTTACACTAACAACTCATAATTGTCTTGTTTGGTTTTTCTCACACAAATATGTTCTGTAAAGTGAATGGAAGCACCACAATCTACCTTTGACTATGTGTGTCTGTACTCAGTTTCTGCCATGTGCTGCTTCATCTTTTATACTAGTCCATCCAGTCTGGTCTTGCTTTATGTTATCCTGTTACAGAGGCATTATCATCAGCACTATTTCATTGTGTACCAGGCATTCTTACTTCTCCATTACTTATACAAGCTTTTTGTGTTTCCACAGGGTTCCAAAGGCCTGTGTTCTTTTTTAATATTATGCCTTCTGTCAGTCTCAGTTCTTGAAAGATTTTAATAGCTGCATTTTTTTTCATTTCAGTTCCAAAAGAAACACAGCGTGTTCCCTCCAAACCTAGAACATCACCAAGCTCAGAGGTGACACAAACCAAACCTGGTAAGAACATTGTTTCTTTATCTTATCATACTGATATGTGTCTTGTGAATTCTACTGCAATCAGTGGAGCTTCAGATTTACATGTATCCCTTGGGCGTATGTGTTGGAGCAGTCCTTGAGGGATAAAATCCAGTATCACATGTCATGACGTGGAATTTATAAGCAACCTGGTAAGTTTAAAATGTCTTATCTTCAGTTTTTTTTTTACATTTTAAGTCACTGCAACAGTGGGCATTTTCTGTGCAGTTGTCAGTGGAATGAGGTCTTTTCTGTGTGAATTTGCTTGGGTTTGAGGAAAGTGAGGGTGAAAAGGAGGGGTGTCATTGCAAAGGGGAAGGGTTTTTTTCTGTATTTCTCAAATTGTGTACTTGTTTTTTCTTTCCCAGGCACAATCATTCATTTATACTTTTCAGTTCACTTTTGCACAGCCCTTATGTTGTTCAGAGATTTAAGAATGCGTGCTACTTTCTATAATGTAGTTTACACAGCTTGATATAGAGCAATATAAAATGCTGGGATAATTAAGGATGGAGGAAGAAAGTTCTACAACTCACACTAGCAATTGCATGAGGAACTGTGGTGGGTTGACCCCAGCCAGCAACTAAGCACCCACTAGCCACTTGCTCATTCCACCTTGCAGTGGGCTGGGGGAGAGAATCAGAAGAGCAAAAAAGAGAAAAAAAATCATAGTTCAAGATAAAGACAGTTTAACAAGTGAAGGGTAAAAAGAGGGGAAAAAAAACAAGTGATATGAAGGCAACCACGCACTACATCCCACTAGCAGACCAATGCCAGTCCAGGAGCAATGGGTCCTTTGGAAAGACTACCCCCCATTTTTGTTGCTAAGCATGACATTATATGAGGTGGAATACCACTTTGGTAAATTTGGTTAAGCTGTCCTGGCTGTATGCCCTCCTAGCATCTTGCCCAGCCCCAGCCTGCTTGCTTGGGGGCCTACTTGCTTGGGGACAGAGTGAAAAACAAAGACGTCCTTGATGCTGTACATAAGCACTGTTCAGCAATAGCTAAGACATCGATGTGTTATCAACACTGTCTTGATCACGAATCTAAAACAGAGTTCCACTGGGGCTACTATGAAGAAAATAAACTCCATCCCAGCCAGAGCCAGTATGGGTATCCAAGGTATATGAAGTATTAGATGGTGCTGCTGGAGAATGGGCAGAAAGATGACAACTAAGGTTCCTTTTCCCCCCAGTAAGTCTGCACCTATTGTTTGAATGAAAACCTTGAAATAAGTCAGGAAAGTGTACAAAGTTGAATGTGAAAAACCACCCACAATTTTTTTGTGGCTTATTACAAAAGCTTCAGATTTATATCTGGGCTCTGTTCTGTATTAGAGCTATTGCCTTGAACTGTAGGCAATTCTGAGCAGCATAATACTCCGACATGTACTGAGTTTCAAGAAGGAGTGACAATCTGTCATTGGCTGAAGCAAGGAAGGTATGATCATTGTGGAGGTAGTGATTGTAATGTTTTGATTATTCTTGGTTAATACTTGCTTTTGTTTTTTATCGCACTGATGCAGTTCTGGAACCAATTACTTTTAGAACTGAGAAACCAAAGTTAACAGCAGGTAATGATACTTTCTTACTTGAATAGTCATGTTGCCTTTCCACTTCAACACAAATCATTAAAAATCGACCTGCAAAAGGTTGTCACCTTTCTTTGTATGTGCCTTAATAATTTAACAGTCAAGATTTTCTGTCTCTTCTTATTTTCTGCAAAACAATTGAGGAGGATGCTTGTGCCTTTCAAGTTGTTATTCCTATAACATAGGGCAATTTCCTTCAATATTTAGTGATAAGAGACAGAGGGCAGATCAGAACAGGATCCTAATTTATATGTTCTCAGTCATACTGTAGAGGTGGCACTGTTCCAGGTAGTCATACAGTTTGGGTGAGCAGAGCTGCACGCAGCAAGTTTTCTTTCTCTGCTTCCCTTCCCCTCCAGTTTTACTGAATGAAATTCGGTCCTTCATAGAGGTCTGAAAAATAATTCTGTTTCACTCAAACCTCAATTCCACTGCCAGAACATCTTTGGGTCATATGATTCCTTGAAGGCAGATCCATTTGACTAAGATATTTTTATCATTTGAATCTGGTACTGCGAATCATTCCAGTACAACCTCCACTACAGAGCAGTGGTGTCTTTGTATTTGAAGCTACTTATTTTGTTTTCTTCTCCTTTTATTTTTTAAGTCCTCTTCTTAAATAGAACTAGTAATTCTGTCATATGTTTAATTGATGATATGTCACAGAATACAATTTCTTTTCTCTATAGCCTGATTTTGTTCCAAGAAAACCTTCTCTTTTGCATCACTTCCATAGAATATCTTTGGTTCAAATCTTTGCTCTGTTTTTGTTGACTTTTATGGGTGGTAGTGGACACTGATAACTCAGAAAATTTTAGTATGGTGTAACCCAGTTTCTTTCTTTCAGCTCCTAAAGATACACGTCATGGGCCTTCCAGACCTAAAACATCACCCACTCCACATGTTCCTCCAACTAGAGCAAGTAAGCTTATCAATAAAGTTCTATCAGTTTGAAAATTGTCAAAATGTATAAGTTCTCTGAAAGTACACAGATACTTAATGAATAGGCTGGTTTACTGTCATAATCAGATTTTGCGATATAGCTGTCATGGAATAAGATAATCAGCTAGATATTTATACATGTCAAGAAGTTGTATAATGGTAGGCATATGTCTTGAGCCCTTGCACATAGGAAAATTTGTATCTTAATTTCCATACAATGTGACAGAGGTATTTGTATTTTCTAGTTACTCATTTACAAGTGTAAAATTACAGTACTTTCCTGTTCCAAGAGCTTTGGAAATAGTTCTGTCCATTTGAAAATTAGTGGTAAATTTCCACATATCTTCTGCTTTGACTGCTTTGCTGGAGATTTTTTTTTTAATGCAAAGTTGATTTAAATGAGCAGCAGATTTTTTGAATATGAAACACTTGAGAAGCGCAACTAGGGGAACTGTTAGAACTACAGCAGTTTACTCTGTAGAAAGCTCTATTTGATAGAGCTGAGAGGAGAGGAGAGTGAATCCAGCACTGCACTGTAACAGTCACTTTGTCTTTAGTCTCTGCACTAACATAATATTGATTGCACTGACATGAGATCTCTCCGCTTATTTTCAAAGGGAAGAAATACTTGCTAAAAAATTTCTTTGCAGAAAATGAATCTCCTGTCAGGAAAATCAAGACTTATGTTGAATCATCGTCCTCAATAACACGTTCAAAACTTTGTTGATCTTCACAGGTCCGAAAGAAAGTCGGCGAGTCACTTCCAAGCCCAGAGCATCACCAAGTCCAGATGTACCACACACAAAACCTGGTAAATACATTGTTGTTTCGTTGTGCTTGAATATTCAGTTTCTTTTGGGTTGTCTTTTCTCAATGAAACAAGTGTTGATTAACATCTCTTCATATTGCAAACAAATAGGTTTTCTAATGATCATTAAATACATGTTTAAAGGAAGATAGAGCTGATTTGTATTTTTAATGGCTGAGTTTTGATGAGTTGTATATGCTTTTCAGTCACATGACAGCTGTCACTGATGAATAATCTGCATAGCAGGGTAGACAACATACAAACACTGTAAGAATGTTCTTGGAAGAAATTGCATCTTTTCTGTGCCTATCAAAAGATGCTTAGAGAAAAACATATTTCAGGGCCTTCATGTATGACTCTATCTGTAACTCAAACCACTCATATGTTTGTGTATCCTGGTAATGGAATTTAATGCTCTAAAAATATACTTAATAGGGATTTACATAATAGTGAACTGCCAAACCTCTGTAACTCTTGATGGTTCTGAAAGCGTCAGTTGAACCTCCCTTTTGAGTGAGTGTATATTCACTAATTGCACCAATAAGTAATTTTTTTTTTTTTTAAAAAAAGAAATTTAAGTATGTGTTCCAATTTGAAATGAAATGTCATGTAAAAGAATGTATTTTTACCCTTTGCCTTGTACTTATCACTAATTCTGTGTACATTCTTGTTTTTATGAAGTTTTGGCACCTACTACATTTGCAGTTCAACAATCAAAGACAGCAACAAGTCAAGATGTTACCTTGGGCTGCTCATTATTATTTTTTCCCTGCTGCTCCTGGGACCAAAGATTATATATCACTAGTCTGTTTTTCACATGTCATCTGTTTGGGGCTTTGATTTGTTTTCTTTTCTACTTATTGAACTTAATTCTACTCTGTTTCAGGTGTTGAAAGATTTCTAGCTGTTTTGTTATCTTCACAGAAAATTTCTTTCACTCTCACACACATTGTAATTCCTTTGACACTTCTAGGAGAAAAGCATGCCATGGGTATTGCAGTCATGAGCTCTGAAATACAGATGGAAGCATCTCCACGATAGTTGTCTGTGTTCTTTCAGTTTTTCTTGCTTGACTCCAGATTTTGCTTCCTTGATCAATTTTCCACCCATGTTTTCATTCATGATTTTCTTTTTTCTTTAAATTCCTGCATGTATCTGACACTCAGTTTTTCAGTCTCTCGTGTAAGGATCTTGTTTTTCTTTGCAAGCATGAGGCATGCAGTGCCTAGGCAATAAACCTGTCTAATTTCTGAAGACTATAAACCCTTAAAACAGATCTTTTCTTTCAGCTCCTAAAGAACCACATCATACTCCCTTTAAACCTAAAGCAACACCCATCCCAGATGCTCCACACAGCAGGCCTGGTAAATTTTCTGGTCTTTTGTCAAGCTGCGATTGATAATTGAGCAGCTGCTTTCAGGGTGGGCAGTGGGGGGAGTTGTCAACAGTACATTTGCTGTTGCCTGGGTATCATTCTAGCTTAAGAAGTCTCTGCAATGCTGCAGTTAAGTCATACCACTGATGGAAACTACAACAGTTTGAGACGTGGATATTACGAGAAGAAATAGTAGTTACCTGTATGTTTAAATCAATGATAAAGTTATTCACAGCTTGTATCTGAGCAACACACTTCAGTTGTTTCCACCATGTTTTTGAAGCTTTTGTGAGAGAAGCCTCTTAAAGCTATTGCGGTGCTTTTCCTTTATATACACATTTTCATCCAGATTAGACTGAAAGTTCCCTTCAGTTGTATTTTGATTTGGAGACTCCCCATCATAAATTTGACTGACATGTATAAGTTAATCAGTATTTCACTGAAAGGTTATTATTGTTGTTTCTTAAGTACATTTTTTAAGTATCTAGAGGATAAAAGCAAACAAAAAATTGAACTCTGTAACTATAAAACTCTGAGGTAAATGCCCATTGCTGTTTTAAAACATCCCTTTCCTGGTGTATATAGTATAGTGCTGAAGGCTTTTTTTAAGGGGGTGGGGGGAAAAGGGAGAGTCTCTTCATTATTCTGAGTGTTTATCAACTTTTTTTCCAACAGCAATCATTCCAGCCTCCCATGAACCAGATACTACTGTGATTCCCCATATTCCTGAAAGAACAAAGGCAACATTGGGTAATCACATGTATTTCATAAACAATTACTCCATTTTCCATTCTTGTTAGAGAAGATATTCTTAGAGAAAGCTCATTATATAATATTAAAACTATTAATGGAGTTCTGTTCTGCTTCCAGATACTTGCTTGTCCTTTGGTCTTGATAAGGGTAATAATGCATGGGCTCATTTACTTTTGAAGATTCTTTTCCTCGTCTTGTAGCCTTTTCAGTCAGGATGATGTAATTCCTTCAGATGTTATGTATTTTCCACTAAAAGGGGACTTTATTTAAAGAGGAGGCAGTGATTCCTGTAATTTCTGCACCTGAGGTATGGATACTGTCATCCTAAAATACTTTTCTGCTTCACTCCTCATGATATAATTTTACAGAAGAAAATTGCAAGAAAATGATAAGGTGTCAACTATAGCATAACATATACCAAAACAGACCAGCTGTGTGACCCTCCAGATCAAATACTAGTTCTTAAAGCCATCTTCTCTGCTGATTTCTAGTCATCCATGTTGCAAAAACTTGCTTAGAGTATATGAAACATTACCTGATAATTCTTTCTTCTTAACTTAAATGTCAGATGTGGATCAAATAAGGGTCAATGAACCCAAGCAGGAGTATTGCTTGAGCAGTTTTTGTTAATAATCAGTTCTCTGTCCCCAGTTTCAGAGACAGACACTGACCATGATTTTCTGAGAATGAAATGGTATCATTAATGAAGTATTAATAGCCATTTAATAATCTTCAAACTGTATTTTTTCTTTTTGAGGAATAGGAAATGAAAAATGCTTTTCATCATGTTTCTCTTTTAATATATATTCCCTGTATGCATTGATAGTTAGGTTAGTATTCATTTGATATCTCTTTATATGGCTTTATGAAGTTTATGTGCCTTGTCATACACATCTGGGGCTACCTGATGTAATATTCATATGCAGAAAATAGTTCTTTAGAGCAAGGGGGATGAAGAATTCACAGGCTAAGGCATATATTTTGAGGACCTCTCACATTGGTGTGGATCACAGACTAGCAACTGTCGAGATAACCTTTTCCAGTAAATGATTCCTACATGGCAAGAATTTTTAACTGAATGGTATGAAGATAGCAAGACTGAATAGTTCCCACATAAGAACAAATAAGTTAATTTATAAATCAAGTCTAATACAAAGGGTCCACTGAAAAATAGATCCTCTTCTCAGATACTCATGTATGGCACATGTGGAAGATACAGGCTATTACCGTTTATTTATGTCCCATTAGTTTATTGTATGCTGTTTGTGACTATATTCTTCACAGCTTTATCCAAAGCTACACATTTGTATACAATTTTGGAGAAGTCTCTTTGTGTCAGCGGCCATTTAATTTGTTTTCCTTTCTTTGCAGGAATTCCAACTGATTGATTTTCAGCTTTACCCTTACATAATTTGCCTTATTACAGATCAGATTGTACTTATGTTCCTTGTGTGCTATGAAAGCAGTGTGTTTTTTCAATTATTGTTCTGGGTGCTGTTTGTTTTTATTTCAGCTCCGACTGAAAAACACTTTATTCATACCAAACCAAAAACATCTGAAAAACCAAGAATGCCACACACCAAACCTGGTAATGGAGTCATTCTTTTGATTTTGTGTTTGTGTTTAATCATTTTTTCCCTTAGCCTTGGGTTTTGTGCTTTTTAACAGAATTATTCGTAGCTGATTTTGTGCTGAAACAAATGCATTATGCTTAAGTCAGTCAATCCAAAACATGCTAAAACTACACTGTAAATAATAGCAGGATTTGTAGTGTAGCATCAAAAATGTTTTTCCTTCTTTCTGTTACATATAGCAAATGTTGACTAAAATATAGAAATGTGGGTGTTGACAAATTTCAGTGGCGAGATAGACTGAGTTCTTTTTGATTACTTTCTGGTAATCAGAGATGCTTCTCTGTGAGCACTTTTTTTTTTTTTTAATCCATAAAATGCAACAGAATTCCATTGAAATGTGCTTGTACAGTTAGCAACTGACATTGTATGCTATACTGAAACAAAAGTAGTCTTAAAAATAGTTACGGGGGGCCTGTGTCTCTCCCCATTTTTGTTATAGAAGGAATGTATAGGAGAAGTTAGTAGAAAGATAATGATATCTGTCAGCAGTTGATTTTTAAGATATTCTGCTACTCTTTAGTTTGGGACATTTTGAAATTTTCAGAAATGGTGCAAATGCTACTTTGTTTCTATTACAGTTTCATATTCTAAGATTCTTCACATTTTCTCCTTAACAGCAATACATCAGACAACTCCACAACCAATCATTACAAAATCTTCTACTGTCACTGAGCATTCAAGGGCAACAATGGGTAAATAAGTTTCCTTAAAGTTAAGATGCAGGTATTTTTAATTTTTCAATGGAGAAATTTCTAGAGAACATGCTCTGGTGTGATATTTTGTGTAACATCGTTCCACTGTTCCTCATTCTGTTTGCACACGTGCATGTTTCTTAATACAAGATGTGTCTCAGTTCTATCCTAGAAATAAAGCAGAAATAGCCTACAGCTCATGTCTGGTCAGAAGCCTGTATTCGTCAGATCTCCAACCAAATTCAGTGGTCTAATTTTTCTTTTAGAGTAAGAATTTTAGCCACTTACTCAACCTACCCTACAGCACAGTGCTAGGACTTTTCTGTGTTTTGGGTAGTCATTTTGTTTCAGGTTCCAGAAAGCCATGGAATTGTTATTGTCTTTTTTTCAGGCATTTGAGGCATGCATTTTCTGTGGGCTAAATACGGCATTGGATCATGACTCCTGAAGAATACAATAATACTCTTTTTCCTTTTCTTTCAGCTCCAAAAGAAACACTGCTCATTCCTTCCAAACCCAAAACATCTGTTGGGCCAGAAGTACCACAGACTAAACCCGGTAATTTAATGTCTATAACTTTAAAACTGTTGTTGTGGGTACTGCCTTAGTTACACTTTCTGCTGTCATTCAGTACTGCAGTCATGTGACATGCATGATATGTAGACAGAAATTAGTATCACTGTTCCGCTCAGAGTATGTTTATAAATTGTATCAAAGAGAATGCCCAAGAATTGCATCAATTTCCATGGAGAGCAGAAGTTAAGATGGTTAGGTTTTTTAAAATTTGTTTGTTGAATTGGTGGGTGGTAGCCATTAAAAATGTGAGAATTTGATTAATTTTGATTAAAATATACTGCTGTATCCAGCTTCCCTAAGTCCTTTTGGGGATTTTATTACCCTTAATACATTTGCTTCAATTTCTCAAGTACTTTTGAAATTTGGGTTACAGAATCTCAGTCCAAGATAGTTAGATGCTAAAAGTATAGGTACCTTCTGCCTATCAGTGATTTTTGCAGTAAATACAGTAGATTTAGGGATGCATAGTTGTAATGAAGGATGATGATACCTCAGCTTTACCCTGGGTGTGAGCCATTTCCATAAAAATGGAAAGGTAGGAAGGTTACAGGAGAAAAAGAAAATTGTTAGGGGAGGAGTGACAACATGGTTATAAGAAAGAGCTGCTCCTAATCTTTCTTACTCTCTGATCTAACCTCCAAATTGATAATATTTTAGTTTTAGGCAAATAGTTTAATGAACAGTTTTATCATTTTCTCTCTTTTTTCGCCTTAGACTTCTAGCTCTTTTTATATAGCCAAAAATAATTTAAGCAGAGACCCTATTCATTCAAGAACTGTGCATATATACTACTATGAAAATCAAACTGAACAGTCCAGAAAAAAGATTTATTTTCTAAAGGTCTTATTTTGAAAGGCTTTCTGTTAAGTAGCCAAGTTAGATTCGAAGTCTCAGTTGAAAAAGAGCTATTTCTAATCATGTCATAGTTAATAAGTGCCATGTTTTGGTACCACTACAAAGTTAGTTTTAGGTGAAGAGTTTTAGAAAACATAATTTATAGGTTTATTCTTTTCCTTTTAAATCATTATAATGATGTATGTACAAAATAAACTACTGTTAGGAAAGTTCTTAAAAACAAATGGCACTGTTTAACCACTGCCCTTTATGCTAGTAAGTAGGTTACTTTCCGGCTTCCATGTTTTAATCTTATTTCTAAAAGACAAAGAGACCTGTAGTGCGGGTCTCTGCCTGCCAATCTCCTTTTCATCCAGTAACTTAGATATCTTTCACTAAATTAAATGTGTTAATTTAATTAAGATAAATTTGAGTGAGGGAGAAATATCTGAAAGATAAATACGTTACTACAAGCTTTTAGAAATTTTTTAGGGAAGTGCACCTTAATAAGACCAAAGACTATCAGAACTTCACCTTTAGGGCATTTGTTCTAAGTTGGTGGGGGCCCAGCAGAATAGTTGCACTGTCTGGCTGTCAGCATGAAAATACATCCAGACTAGCCAGAACACGTGTCTGTCTCATGTCTGTTAAAATTGTCTTAGCAGATGTGTAGATAGGTTTTTAGGAAGCAAAGGACACAGATCCTTAATGAAATCCAACTTCTTTAATTTCACTTCTCACAGAACAATGTTTTATTTCTTGTAGCTCCAAAGGCAACACACCTGGGATCAATTAACCTAATAACAGTTCATGTTGTTGATGGGTCCAAAATGACTTTGGGTAATGAGAATATTATGTAGTTTATTTTTTTATAAAACTTTACTTTCTCTGCTTTTGCTATATGGCTGAACTTACACTTTAGTCAACAGAAATACCTTAATATATCTTTATGTCGTGTTTGTTTGTTAGTCACATTCTACTGCATGTACAAAATGTTGCTGGTTTTAATTTTCCAGCCATTTTTTCTTTCATGCAATTCTTTCTAGGAATAAGTACTTCATATACAAGGCTGAGGAGTCGTATAAAAAGGCATTACCTGATCATCTTTTCTTCTTTTGTCT
>VYXH01001547.1:55000-100420 GCA_013397275.1 Burhinus bistriatus | reverse complement strand
ATATATATATATATATATATATATATATATCTTCCTGGTCTTGAAAATTCTTTTATCTGTATAAAAGCATGCTTTTCAGACAGGTTTCTAGCACTGACTCTTTTTGTTTATGGCCTGTACAAAGATAGTTTGAATTTCCCTTCCAACTGTGGTGTCTTATGTGTAAAATAAATCATTTGCGTTTGATAAGCAATAACATCTCCACTTTCAGTTCCCAGTGAAACGTACCACATTTCACCGAAGCCCAAAACTGCTCTAGCAACTGAAATTCTACAATTCAATACAGGTAATTTTGGGGATTTTCTTAAGTTGTTATATTGAGAGTCTGCAGATCTTAAGTAAAATCAGTACGGTTTAAGGGTCTGTTCATTATTACCTTTAAAACCATTTCAAATGTATAACATGAAAATGTATTTTTTTCCCTTATCAAATGTTTTTTGTTCATTGCTCTGAAAATCAAGGTTTAATCAGTATTGCCTCAAAGATGACATCAAGCTTTTAAACAGTATTAGTGCTGTGTATCAGATCCTCAGATGTATAGTGTTGCAAGCATAGATGTAACTGACTTCCACCTTTTTCCTTATAAAATATTAAATCTAAATCCATAAAACTTTTCCCAAAGGTAAATGTCAAAAATGAGTAATATGTTCTTTCCTGCCTAAGTATTTTCTCTGACACTTCAGAGAGGCTGGATTAAGTGTTGTGGATAGAATTGTTATTAGATTTGAGTATCAAATAGCTAGCTCTATTTACTTAAAAATTTGAGTTATAGAGGCTGATAATTTGGCACAAGATGATAGTGACTACTGCTTACGCTTTCAGCTTTCAGTGTGATTCACACAGATTCTGTAACAACTAAAATATCAAAATTATTTGACAAGTGAAAGGTGACAATAAAAAGAGGCTGTAGGCTTCTGATTTTAACCTTGATGGTGACACTATGCTTCAGCAGCGCTACACAGTGTCTGCATTGAATGCTCCCAGTTGTTTTCTCGGCAATGTTTAATGTTTCATGCTTTTATCTGAATATTTGATTGGGGGGGGAGGATCAGTTTGGTGTTTTATTTTGAGGTTTTTTGTTTGTTTGTTTTTTACAGAACCTAATTAAATGTCTTAAGGCCATGGATACCTTGCAGAGCTAACTCTGTATCCATATACAGTTGGGTAACTGGCTGTAAATATTTTATATCTTTTCCTAAACCTAAACATGAATGTAACTGGTCAGACTGCATGATGGAGTCATCTGACCACTAAAGAAACTAGCATTTTCAGCGTGCATTTTGGATTGGAACTCATAGAATTCTCATGTCCATTTTGCTGTATCGCATTGGTGCATGGACCTTTTTTCTGGCAAATTACACTGTGTAATTACATTGATGTTCCTTTTACGCATAGCATTTAAACGGAACCTTATTTCTTTTAGCACCTCATAAAACACGTCTCACTTCTGCAAGACCAAAGCCATCTGATAAATCACAGACCAGACCTGGTAATAATTGTTGATTCAGTTTGGGATGGGGAGGAGATTAATTAATTAATTTCACCTATTCTTAGTGGAATTCTAAGTGTTACTGGGAAAAAGAGGATTTTTCTTTCAATTAATCAGTCTAGAGGTAAAGCCTTTCCAAATCAGAAAAAAAGAAAACAAACCTGTGTGTATCATCACAGCAAGTGTTACTTTTTCTTCTCTAATGTGGAATTGTTGGAATCACATCGAAGTCTGTTGGGTTTTCTTCTCATGGAACTTTTTTTCGTTTTTCTTCTTTTTCTTTTCTCTCTCTCTTTTTTTTTTTCTTCCCCTTTTTCTTTGTTTAACATGCAATATTCNTTTTTTTTTTTTTTTTTTAAACACTCTCACAGCTCTTAGTAAAACCACAGTAGCACCAGCTAGAACAAAAGCACCTGGACTGCCAAAGTGGATTGTGCCAACAACAGGTAGAGCTGCAGTTTTGGGGGTTTTTTAACTTATTGGTAAAACACAGGAATGTGACTTCCTCAAACCATCTTGAGCCCTGCAAAATATTTCATTGTGTTTGATTATAGAAGTTAATTCCTCAGAGTACTGTATGTAATTGCTGCTACTGGTCATGCTGTGTAATTCCTGAGTGTCATTATGAAATGATATTGACACTCAGTCAGCGTAAACTTATGGATAGATTATTATGTGGCTACTGTTTACTGATGTTTTCTAGATAGTAGGTCCAGAATAATTGCTGGAAAACACTTTGTTGAAAAGGGTTACCTAGTTGTTTAAGACCAAGTCAGAAGGCTTGGTAAGAAAGCCTTAAAGCCAGGTATCTTGCTAGCTACTAGTTAATGCACATGGTGTGTTCATGTCAGACCTACCCATACTCAGACTATGTGTATTCAGGCTTGAATACTTCAGCACCAAGGAAGTTCCACGTTGGTGGATGATAGAGGGTGAGAACTGTAACTTCAATTTACCCATCCTTACACACAGAGATAACATACATCCCTAACCACAAAGATTTATTCAAAATACTGGTTTGGTTGGGGGAAAAATAATTTATCCTTTTTCAATTGTACTTGATTTTTCCATCCAATCAAAATAATATTGTCAGTGCTAATTCATAATGAATCCATATATTTTTATTTAATAAAGCATTAATTTATTATGTCAATACAAATACTGTTGTTATTTTTAATACAGCAATTGGTTAATTAAATACAGTTTTTGGGGATACTTTATCAATGATGCAAGGTTAAAATAATAAATAATACAAATAAATAAATAATACACATATTCAAAGCAAACTTTTGGCTGTTCACCCACTACTAACAGTGCTACTGTCCCATACTATTGCTCTGTGCTAGCTAGGTTAGGATAACCTGAGTAATATACCATTATTACTCTACAGACTCCTTTCTTTGTCTGTGTAATGTTTCTCTGTACCAGTTTTTCCAAAGTATCTTTGGCAATTTAATACCTGTTGTTCATCTTAGTATGATTTGAGCTACTCATTCCTGTACATAATTTTGAGAAGCCCACAATGTTTTTAGAAATGGCAAAACCTCAGAAGAGATGGTTGTATATTTAAATTTAATTTAAAATGGCCTCTTTAGAACATGACATGCTCTTCTGTATTACATACACAGTGGATGCCTTTATTGGAGGTACGTGCTGTTTGACCTTTCATAGTCCTTCTGGTAAATGAAGTGAGTCCATCAAATGCCAGGGCATCAGGGACAGTTACAGTATTAAATGACCAATGTCAGTAGCTGCGGGTCAGAAAGTTTTGTTCTTTGCTTCTGTTGGCAGTCTGCTTATAAGTGAGCTTTCTAATGTCTGATTACCGTAATAGGTCTTCAGGAGTAGGTGGCTTTTGAAATCATATTATCAAATTATGCATGAGTACACAATTATGTTAGACAGTATATTATGCTCTTCCCTTCTCCCATATAGTAGTAACCTTTGCAGAGGTATTTCTAGATTAAGAAGAAAGAAAAAGAGAATGCATGCTAAGTAAATCAGCAGTATCAACATAATAGTAAACATGTAAATTGTTAAATGTTATTCATTGTGCTCAATGCTGTTTTAGATGACTGCTAAAGTATTGTTCTAAGCAATCTTATTTGAAACACTCCTGTTGGAGTGCCCACTAGTCATCTTTATTTCTGTGTCTTTATAGTAGTGTCAGTTGCCAGGAGGAACTAGAGCTTCATTGTGGTAGATGATGTCAAAAATTGTCACAAGACTGTTACCTAGCTGTACATGCCACATATACTCACAGGCGAATAAGTAACTTCATTTAGAATTCTTCTGGAAAGTGATACTTCTAGTAATATTTTACATTGCTCAGTTATTTAAATCTTTTTTTTCTAAGTTAAAGAAACATCCTGAAGATGCCTGTTACCTAAATTTTGTGTCCTGCCAAGTGAGTCCTTTAGGTGAAACCTGGTGACCAAAGTACTAAGGAAGAGCTGGCATTTATTATTGTCTGTCTTATTGCTTTGTGTCTCCAACCTTGCTGACATGTCAACTCATTAATATCTTTCTGTGAGTGTGCACCTTTCTTCTCCGAAGTGTAGAGAAATAACCAATGAATTTTGTACATTAATGACATGTTGAGAGAGGACTGCAGCTTTTTGCAACTTTTCAGTCTGTACTTTCCTTGACGATTGATAAGTGAAATCCCAAGTCTTCTGTAAAGCAGGTATGTCACAGGATTGTGGCAAATGCAATGTCTGAGCCTACAAGGATGTCTGTGCTCACAAAAATCATTTTGCATAACAAGAGGATTCAGGTAATCAGTTGAAGAAATCTTCTATATCTCTCCCAAGCAATGTGCAATTACATATTGCAAACAGAATTCCTAAGTCTGCAGAGGAGACTCAGAAAAGAGAACTCCACTAACCTGGAACCCTAAATCTTACCAGCTGAGCAAATACAAAAAAGTTGCTTTTTCAGTAGGTGATATCTTAGAGAAATGATAACATTTTAAGGTATCTGGATGATTTTTGGGGGTGGAGAAGTTTATTTCTTCCATTATGAAAATGTTATATTATTTTCTGTGGTTAGCTTATCAGATTCCTTAACTTCTGATCTAAGCTGATCAGAATCCTTAATTGGACTGTAAGGGACAATATGTTTTCAGGCTTACCTTTAGACATTACATCATTTTTTCTTTCACTGAAGAAGAGCACATTTACTGAAGAGCCATGGATACTCCGTTGTTTAAAGACCAGTTTGAATCTTTTAATTCCTTGCTGGGCTGGCACTACTGTTGAATGTACTCCAGTTCTTCTTCCTGATTGTACTCATTAGCATCAGTGCAAAGATGTTTCACCCCATACAATGTACTTGGCAGCTGCAGAGCCCAGATGATGAGCAGTCGAATTTGTTTTTTCCAGCAGCAGCACATGGGATTGGGGCCGGTTTCCTGGCAGGCTTTTCGGTTTCCTGGCTAGCTGTAGTGCCAGGTGGTAAATTTGACTGTGGGAAAGAGGCAGGGATTGCCTCCTCATGACTAACATTCCTTTTCATTTTCTACTATGTTTTAGCCATTTTCTCTAGATTTTTGTTTTATTGAGATGGCTTTTCATATTTGTCTTAGTGTGTTTAACTTACCTTACTCAGTTATTTTTTTGATTTAATCCTGACCATTTAAAAACTGTTCCTGATCTGTTAAGCTTCCAGACAACCTTCAGCAAACAAACTTTGAGCAACATTTCCATTTCCCTTGTGAAAGAGAGAGATAGTTGGTTTTCATTATAACTGCCATTAACTTGGTGTTCTATTTTATTTTTATTTTTGAAACTGTGGGTGTATAGCCAAGTTCTAGAGGAACTCAAGTACTAAGGTATTTGAGTTTGTTTTAACAAGGGCACAAGTCTGATTATTTTAATCTTAAGTAAATCATTTAATGCTTCCATAATATTATTTTCCCCTTTGAGGAGTACTAAGACTCACTTGCACTTTTAGAGAGCGTAGAGTTTCTATTCAATCTCATTTTGAGTGTAGTGCCACAACTGTGGATTCCTAAGGTATGCCTAGCAAGAATGGCCAGCTAGTAAAATATCTGTGTCATGTTGTTGAAATACCAGTGTAATCTCAAAACAAGCTGAGCACCATGTTATAAACCTATGAAGTCTATGGTTTAAATGTTTAGATCATGTTGAAATAGGCTTGAAATTTGGTAATTAATTTGATTGTGAGATTATTTTTTTTTTAATACATTAACTTTCAGGGTTTTTTTCTTATCTCATGAGAAAGAGTGATTTTTTTTTTTTTCCCCCACAAACATGATGAAATTGCAATGCAGTTTCTCACTCTACCATATATAGAGTTTTTATAAAGTAAATATACTGATTTTGTATAGGGAAAGCATATTAATTTAACAGTCTGGCTGTCCTATAAATATCATCATGTGAAACAGTTGTTCTGTACCAGGAGTAGTTGTGTTGATGTTTTTAATGCCATTTACTTCAGTTTTTTTTAAAATGTGTTTATATAACTTTTAAGTAGGACTTTCTTTTATACACAAACTGAATTTTATGTACACTTTGCCTCTAGTACTCCAAATATGGTATACGTTTGTTCAGAATTGCTCTAACCATTCAATGTGGAGGATAACCAAAGATCTTATTTTTGGGACAAAGGAGGAATTTGCCCTTTGCAAGAATCAGTGGACATTTTATTCTGTATACTGAAAAACTAAAATGTTCTCTGTACTCATCTTTCCATATATAATCTTGGTTTAACTCATCTCTTATCTCTTAATCTTATTCATTCCGTCTTTCCAAATATAAGTTTTTCAAGGAATGTTTAAAATTAAATTGCAGAATCTTCTAGACCAAGATCACTTTCTACTTACTTGAATAGGAAGACAGTGGATATCACTAAGTTATCAGTAAAAATATAGATGGGCCATATATGCCAGTTTTGCACTTAATGTTAGCTACAGTTTGAACATATACAATATAGAAGTATTCCATTACTTGGTACTGCACTGTAGATACTTGTTTCATTTCTTTTTGTTTCACAGATGAAGTATATACACCTGAGGATATTGCCAGACAAATTGGCATGGATGTGGAAAAATCTTTGGAATATACTGATACCTGGGAAAAGCAATTTTCTGGTAAGGTTAATAAAAGAAGATAATATAGCAATTTTTAACAGTTGTGAAAAATAAAAACACTGCCTTTCCTACACAAAAAACACCTCCACCGCAGAAGAGAAAATAATTCTTAGTCATCCTTATCAATGCAGGTTCTCTTGGTTTCAGGATGCTACAAAAAGAGATAAAAATAAGAAAATTTCATGGTCATTACTTAGTCACCAGCATATACCGTATATTAAAAATTACCACCACCAGTGCTGTATCCTTGTGATGAATCAGCCACAATATTGTAAGCACTGATTTTTTTTCAGACTAATAGTTTCTACATAGCAAAGGAGAATAGGGTGAATGCATAACCAAATTGTCCTCCCACTTCTGAGAAAGTTTTGTTGAATATTAGGATTGTTAGGAAAATTAGAACATTGGGCTTGAAGCAAAATAACAATGTGGAGTAAATAAGGTTACAGGTTTTTTTGCATGTCCTATACTGGTTTTCCTTTTCTTGCAAGTCTTGCAATCATATTTTAAAGACAATCAAAATATTTTTACTGAAAAATGGCTTCCCCAAATAGGCCTTCAAAAACAGGCTTTTTGTATTTCACTTTTTTCTAGTCAACTTCTTAGAAATTTTCTGTTTCAACTGGAAAGTTGTAGTATAGAGTGTGTTTGTATGCCACATGTATACATGCAAATATCTTTGTTTTATTAGCATAACCAAGAATAGGACTTGTTCTAGCTGTGCTTTTTTACTGGCAAAACTCACTGAAAATAAAATCTTTTTGGTTTTGCCCTTTGATTTACTTATCAGCTGCAGCTGCTCTTTAGTTAGATTTTCCTTTGAAAACATGTTATTAGACTTAAAAACACAGATACAAAGATAAGCCTCTTAGTAATTTATAAACTGTTTACTCCTAATCCCTGCTGAATTTCCTTTGCACCTAATTTACCTGCACAAAGACAAGAGTCTATCTTGACAGATGAGTTCTGATGTTTCATCTTTTTAAGTTTATTTAATCTGAAGATTGTACTTTGCAAAGATTAAGTCCAGTGTGGTATACCATTAGTAGACTGTAAACTGCAAACAAGAATGGTGCTCTGCATTTTTTGTTACTGAATGTCAGGCAGTGGTTATATTTAAGTAAATCCAGCCTGTGATTCGTAGCGACTGGATGTTTTTCTATGCACATAGATTTTAAGGAACATCTACATCTGCTTTTGCTCATCTTACGACATTAGATGTTTAAATTGAAGCTTTTAGAGCTTTGAAATAAGCCAATACCTTGAACTGTAATCATAAGAGACTGTTGAGTATGGTTATGAAATTAGCTACTACTGTTTTGTAATTTTCTTGTATGCTTATGTGATCTCAGCTCTCTTCATGAGGCCTTACTATGTATGTCAAAATTCAGAATTATAGAATCACAGAATGGTTTGGGTTGGAAGGAACCTTAAAGATCATCTAGTTCCACCCCCTTTCCCCCCCGCCATGGGCAGGAACATCTTTCACTAGATGAGGTTGTTCAAAACCCCATCCAGCTTGACCTTAAACACTTCCAGGGATGAGGCACCCACAACTTCTCTGGGCAAGCTGTTCCAGTGTCTCACCACCCTAAGAGTAAAGAATTTCTTCCCTTACATCTAGTCTAAATCTACCCTCTTTAATTTAAAACTGTTATCCCTTGTCCTATCGCTACAGGTCCTAGTAAAAAGTCTCTCTCCATTTTTCTTATAAGCCCCCTTCAAGTACTGAAAGGCCGCAATAAGGTCTCCCCAGGCCCCTCTCTTCTCCAGGCTAAACAAACCCAACTCTCTCAGCCTTCATAGGAGAGGTGCTCCAGCCCTCTGATCATTTTCATGGCCGTCCTTGGGGTCCACTGTAAGAGGTCCATGTCTTTCTTTTACTGGGGACCCCAGAACTGGATGCAGTATTCCAGGTAAGGTCTCATGAGAGCAGAGTAGAGGAGGAAAATCACCTCCCTCAACCTGCTGGCCACGCTTCTTTGGATGCAGCCCAGTATACTATTGGCTTTCTGGGCTGCACGTACACGTTGCTGGCTCATATCTAATATCTACCAATATCCCCAAGTCCTTCTCTGCAGGGTTGTTCTGAATCCATTTTTTCACCCAGCCTGTACTGAGACTCATGATTACCCCAACCCAGTGTGTTTTAACTGAAAATGTTTACATTTAGGCTATTTACGAGAAATGAAAAAATAGGTTACAGCACACAAGAATTAAACTTGATGTGTTAAGACTCTATCCTAAGGGGCTGCATGCCCTCCTTTTTCATGAAGAGTGACAGAGTCAAGGAAATGCATTTCCTGTTCATGAAGAACCTCTGAGATTAAATAAATCCTAATACTTCACCACGCCACTGTCATAGCAAAAAATCTACGCTATCACAAAATCCCTAAATTCTGTTGTGTGTCCTAGTTTAGAAGCTCATTCTCCACACATTGTTAATTAGATTTGGTAACATCACAAACCATCACCTAAATCATTGTGGAAGTAGTAGAAGGGAAGGGAGGGATTCTTGTTTTTCCAGAGTGCAGTCTAGTAGATTCAACTGTGACACAGTCCACTGAATGTGATGTTTTGGCTTGCATGTAACTTACAGTTGTGTTATTCAGAAGATATGATAGAAATGACTAACAAGGCAATACTTGCGTGTTTTTACCCCTTAAATGTCTCAGACAATCCCATTCCCTAAATATGGGCAGGGGAAAATTAATCATGGATACTACCATGTAGTAGTATCTAGGGTATAATGACATCTCTACAAAAATTTATTATCCTTTTTCCAGTATTCAGGCATATTTTTTTCATCTCCATCTGGGGATTAAGAATGAATATGAAACCTACAAATGCTATTTCCAAAACCATTACATCTTCCTAAATTACGTAGAGGATTATTTTCTGTCTTGGTCTGAGGGATTTTAAAAAAAAGTGTTTTATAAGTGACTGCAAAAATCCAAAAGGAAAAGGGAACAGAGAAAGATGGAGATGTTCCTGTTTGTATATTGTAAGTATTTCTAAAAAGGCTCTCCCAAATGAGTCTTTGCATCTGTTCCATTCTCGCCCACAATCACTCTATTTATAGGGTAAACTAAGGTCAGATACGTAGGGCCTGAGGTACTCTGTGTAACCAGTAACTCAGTATCAGGCAACTTCCGTATTTGTTGATCTTGGCAGCATTATAAGAATTATATTACTCTTGAGGATTTTCCCCTGTTAGGTACAAAAAGTCTTTTGTTACATAAATGTGTTGCACATATCTACTGTTTTTTTCTTAAGGAAAGAAGTGCAAAGGTGAATAGTGGAAGAAAGATCTTTGCCTTTGCCTTTCCTTTGCATAATAAAATCCTTTATTATTGCCTGGAAAATACAGTAAAATGTTTTGTAAGTATGAATTAAGAGGCTTAGGTTCTCTTTTCAGACTTCACTGTCAAAGGACTTTACCCGATAAATTTAATAGATATTGGCTGGAACTGCACATTGAAATAACCTGGTTGGGTGCGTCAGGAGTTTATAGGGTTAGGGGTTAGGCTTAGGGGTTAGGGTTAGGGTTGGGGTTAGGGTTAGGGTTATAGGATTAGGGTTTAGAGTTTGGGGTTAGGGGTTACGTTTAGGGTTATAGGATTGGGTTTATAGGGTTAGGGGTTAGCGTTAGGGTTAGGGGTAGGGTTACTCTAACCCAGTAATTGTTTCTAGCTAGCCACATCAGTGCATGAAGTGACTGTGACTTTTTTTATTTTTCACTGTTGAACAGTATAGGATAAAGTGTCCCTAATGATAATTTCCCTTTTGCTACAGCTTTTGCTTCAAGCTGAGGGTGACCAGTTTTATCAGTTAGAAAGCACAAAAGATCAGAAATTTTGTGAGTAGGATACTGAAGATGAATCCAAGTACACTGAGGTGGTGTTTATTGTGGGAAGAAGTATCCTGTTGGCTGCCAAAAAATTACCATTAACAGAAATGAGTAACTACACAGAAAATGAATTGCTGAAACACTTGTATAAAATCCCAAAGGAGCTACATTTTTTCAGTGCAAGTTTGGTTTAAAACTCCATGGCACACACTTCCCAAAGAATTTAAGGCTGAAAATACAACTCATTTCATTTCCTAACCTCACCTCTCCCCTCTTGATACTAAATCAGGCATGAAACATTGTTTGAGAAGTCAGAATATAGCTTGTAGTGGGTTTCTGATTTTATGGAATTTGAGGTTAAATAATAACATTGTCTTATAATGTCATTCAGTTACTACATCACCTGGCCCTCAGCATCCTCCTATACTTCCTGTAAAGCCTACACAAATGCGAAGAAAACCTCTGCCTCCAAACACCGTGACTGGTAAACCAGGGAGTCCAGGTATCTCAGCCTTTTCAGCATAAATATTTTATTATGTGTGAGATAATACTGAACTGACTACCAGGGTATAGGAGAATTTTATAGTACAGATTCTTTTTCTTTAATCTGTGATACCACTACAAACTAGTCTTCTGGAACATACAGGCCTTGTGTCTTTTGTATTCATACATAAACTGTTTCTTTTTGTTTTCCTAACATAGTTATGTCAAAATCATCCCTAGTAAGGCAGCTGAAAGCAAAATAGCATAATGCAAGTCATCCTTTAAGGTCAACCTTAAGAACATTTCATGTCTACTAATAGCATTTGCAGTTACCTAATGTACATGTCGAATGGGAGATATGGAATATTATGGTTCAATGCATACGCTCAACTGGCTATTTGTAAAGACATTCTGTCCCATGTATATGGCACATCCATTAACCACTACAAATAGCAAGCTAATAGGCACCCAGGAAACTAACTGCACTGGGAGGCAGAGCAAACTGTGTTATTTCATGTGCAAAGAGTTTAGCTTCATTCCCGTGCTACAGTATTCCTGCTTCTCAGTATCAGTATAAATGCACACAGAAACTTTCACATTTCCTTTTATTTTAATTTTATCCTGAAGCTGATATTCAGTATCCCTACGTATGTTTTGTCTGTGGATTCTATATAAGAATCCTTAAGCTAACATATTGCAGGTAGTCAGAAACTATCATCTCGTTATGTTTAGCATCATGAGAAATGCTTACCTCTTTGTATTACTCTCCATAGCACTGGAAGTATAAAGGTCTTGACTCTGCTGTATTTCCTGTTGGCTTTTTTTTTGGTTTGTTTCATTTGGGGCTTTGTGTGCTGTTAAGGCACTAAATACCTAAATAATTCTTTAGTATTTTGTGCAGCAGATTAGAAGCAAGAATCTCCAAGCTGGATGAAACAAGCTCTATATTTACTCAACTGCAGAGCCAAGATTGAAATGTTGTGTCTGTACTTGCTGTTGATCAGTGGTGTTTCCTTAGTAATAGCTACAACAGAACATAAGACATTGTCAGTCTTAAGCTGTAGCATGAAAAAATGTAGACCTGATACATCTTCTTTTGCTTGTAATGGGGTCTATGTTAATTTTTGCCATTAAGTGTGTAATTAATTTACCAGCGTTTTGAAATTTCACCCTTTTTCCATACACTAGAGGCCAGGTTATGTGGTAGTCAGCAGTTACCATACCTTCCTAGGCATTCAAGATGGAATAAATTGGTTAGATGATCTGGTTCTTCCTTGTGGGGCCAGTAGCAAATTTTCCTTTTTCTGTGTTTCCTAGTGTTTTATCCAGCTTAGTTTTAAACTTCATAACTGAATTTCTTCTGGTTCCCTGGAGAGACTGTTCCACAGTACTAACAGGAAAAAATTGCCTCAATGTTCTTCTTGGATTTTCCCTTTCATAATTCTGTCCTGTTTCTCTTTCTCATTAACACTGTGATTAATTCCTTACTTGCATCTTTCTTACTCATCCAGTGGATGAGTATTATGGGAAGGTTTCTGTGCGGACATTAGAAGTCTCCTGAATGGCAAAAATGGAAACAAGAGATTTCCAGAACCTTTGTGAAACTGGACTCTAGTGAGAATCTTAATAAATTTCCACTTTATTAAGGAAATTAGTGGAAAGTAGGGAGAGAATATTTATTACAAGAACCTCAATAGATTGTCACTTTATTAAGGAAATGAATGGAAGGTAGGGATTTTTGTTGTTTTAATCTCAGTTCTCCAGAGTTCTGCCTTCAGTCACCATGTCTTCTGTGTCATGCATACAGGGAATGTAACTACATGATGCAGTTCTTGACTTTTTTGGGGTTGCGATTTCACAGTCATGCAGGTGTTATCTGGGAGTATGTGCATGTTTTGTGAATGTAGTTCTTGTCTTTTACAGCTATTTTGAAAACAATCAAGACATCCTTTACCATGGATTGTTTGCCTCTCAGAAACTTGTTTTCATTGTTAGGTGGGAACAGCTGAGAGTAAAAGCAATGTTACATAATCTAAAATAATTTTTTAAATATCTAATTAATTATGGGAGATAATACTGTCGCTATCAATCAGTTTCTGTCCAAACTTATGGTGCCTGTTACAGAATAGATCAGTTCAGAAAGAAAGCTTCTTTCCTTGGGTCATGTAGTGTTATAAATGTTGAATATGCTGGACTTGGTTGCATTTTTCTTACTTTCATTCGAAGTACATCTTAATTTCATGTAGTGGAAGCTGCAGTACTGTTCTGTGGTTAAACTCTTAATGCAGACCGTAGTTAAGGACTCACTGTTTATCATTATATATGTTCCAGCTCTAGCCTTGCCAATACATGTGCTGTATTGAGAGTAGAAATGAAAGGACCTTAGCTATATTTGAGGGAAGAATCCAAGTTTCAGTTGCTGAGTTCAGTTATTCTGTCTTACAACTCATGAAGAAATGTGCTCTTTTATTTGAGCAACAGAAATGCTGATGCTGGTCATTTTGCATCCGTTTACCAGTCTGTGTAGGATGGTTCTGTGCATTAAGCCAGGTCATATGCTAGCTGACTGATGTCCTCCAAGACAATCTCCAAGTAGCAAAAAATTTTCTTACTGGGTTTCAGGAATAGGTTATATTGGCAATAAGGACAACCTGGAACTTTCCTAAATCCAACTGGAAGCTGTCATATAAGTTTTGAGGGAATATAGTATTTTAAGTGAAAGTACTTGTTTCATGAAGCAGTTGTCACAAATCTGAGTTCTGTTAGAAAATCAGAAAGCTGTTTCACTCTTTTAAATAGTGAATGCCTTGTTGCCACAAGTTCCTCCTTCTGTCATTATAGCTAAACCTGCTGGACCAACAACACCTGTGAGGACAGGAACATCATATAAGACGCCAACAGCTTTTGCAACTCCGGAGTATTATGGTAAGCATATTACAGACAGTTCTGGTTTCTTTTTTTTTCTTTTTTTCACAAACATAAAGGTTTCCTTTTTTTCTTTTGCTTCCCTTCCCTAAACTGTATTGATGCACTGTGCATTTAATATAAGAAGTATTCTGTCTGGGGTGATTTCCTTTAAGCCACTTGGCAACTTTTCTAACTTGACTGAATTCATGTGGCTGTCTTCTGATACACACTTTGGTAAATGAGAACATGATGGCCCTTCCATCTTCCTAGAAATCAATACATGCTTCGTAGGCTTTCAGTGCTATTCAGTGGCTACTTTAAATCTGTGAAGTGAGTAGATAAGACACTTGCTTTCCTGAACATTTCTTTTTGCATTGGACATAAATTCAAATTATTGTTTGCCAGTGACTGACAGTGCTCAACATGGTTGTGATATCTTCCTAGCTATCTGATCAAGATGCAGCCATTTAGATAGGAAAAATTGTAATAGGGTAAACATAGTGGTTAGTTGGTAATTTACCCTATTATAAAATTAGCAGTTAACTACTAGTTCAGCCCTAGATCTCCTCAAAGTGGCCATACAGTAATGGGTTTGGAGGAGGATGTGCTTAGAATTAATTTTTGAGCCAAAGTATGCAGCTCTAGGTATATTGTCATGAATGATGCTGTTTCTAATTTTCCTGGACTTATAGGAACACTGAAATTCTTGTACTCCTTATAATGATCATGAACTCACTGTGACCTTTAGTGCTCAGTAAAGCAAGCCAGATGCTCAATTGATTAAAAAATGCTTGTTGTGAATATATTATGTTTTGTCCATTGACGTCCATTGTAGTATTTGCATCTGAGAGAAGATTCTGTTCACTGTAGTGGCTATTTAACACAACACCATTGTCATGAATCCTGACTGCTTTAGCACATTTCTGCTCACCAGCATATTTGCCTTCAATTTCCTTCAAACTTTGTGGAAGTTGTAGACCCTCTGGAAATAGAATTTGTGATTTTTTTTGTCGCTATTTTTAGAGAAGTTCATGTGCCAACATAATAGCGCTATATATTCTATGAACATGAAACAAGCTCCAAGCTAAACAGCCGGTACAGTGCAGAAAGATACTTTTTTAAAAGGTCTAAAGAGCACTTTGCATATATTGCATGAACTGAATCCAGCATCAGTAATGAACTCTGTCATTTTGATTATGCCTGTCTTTATACTAGCAGGTTTGTAATGGGGTTTACTTAGCATCACAGCCAAAGTGGAGTCCTTAAAAGGGAAAGACAGATCTGGCAGCAAAGGTCTACCATGGAAGTGCTTTACCATGATTTAAAATGCCAAATGCACTGTGAAATGCTGAAGTTCTAACACTGAAACCTCCTATTTATTGCAAATTAAATTATAACTCTTTCTCCCACAGTTGATGCAACTGTCTTCAGCTCAAGTCCTACATCAGAAACAGATTCTTCAGGCAAACCAAGGTACCAAGGTAGGATTTTAACAGCTATGGTATTTTTATTTGGGGGGAAATATGAAGACTGACCTATCTTGCATCAAAATTATCTTGTTTGGTTATATGAAGGCCAAAACTTCATTTGATTCTGCTCCACTTTAGTGTCAGATGAAAGGACTGTAGTGCAGACCATCAGCATATTCTTGACTAAATTTTACTTCTGTTCTACTTTATTCCCTACTACCACCTCCTAGTTTATAATCTTGCCCATAAACATGTTGTGACTCTTCTTGTATGCCAGCAGTAGTACAACTGCACACTGTTCACATTCTACCAAACCAAATGAAAATCTTCCTATGGGCTTGCAAGCATAACTGGAGAGGTATTGCCCCCAATACCAGTGCACCTCACCGTAAGGGCTATCTACCCATCGTATATGCCTCACCTCTCATTCCAGGCTGTGCACATTCAGATAGTCTAGTAATATGGTAACATCCACTAGACTAGATGATAAAGTAGTCAAGTTAGTGCTGTTGCAGTAATCTACAGAGTTTAGCAAGGTGAGACGACAGGAAGAAGTGCTGTTGTACCAAAAGATTTTTCAGGTTTTTTTCTCGGCCTGGTAAGGGATACTACATTGCTGAAGATACTGTCTTTCTTGCAAGAGCTTGTTGTTTACATGCAATAGAAGTTTTAATTTTAGAACTAATGTGTTTGTCTTCAGTAATCTTCTTTTCCTAATTTTGATGCAGAGTACAAGATGTTTGCCTCAGAAGGTATGTTTCAGGGTTTGGTCCTGTACCATTGAAAATGGTTAAGATTTTGACAGTCACTTTAGAAACTGCAAGTTTAATGATGGAATGACTCTGGACTAAACTTGTTACTCTTCCTGGTGAAACAAACTGGTGATAGGCTTTACATCTTTGTATTAGCATAACACTCAAAAGCTGCAAATGGAATTGTAGTGTCCTATTTTATGACAGAAGTTAATTCTTTCAAACAGTTTGCATCACCCACTAAGACCTTTAGAGTGATATTTCATCAGTGGTGCCAATGGGAAGGGGGTGAACGCAGTGTAGATTCCGGGTCTAACAGCAACAAAAAAACCAACAAACAGCTTAATATTGAATATATAGTTTTTATTCTTAAACATTTATATTTGACTTTGACTTGTGCAGATTTTTACTTGGTGCCCTGAGATGGAGGTTGTGCACTAGGTGAAATGGCATTGACTTTTTGTAAAAACACTCTGTATTGAATAACAGCTCTTTCCTATTGCTCTTAGCTCCCCACGTCAAGTACATGAAGAAAGATGATGATGTGCCATGCTCTATCACAAGCTCTCTTGAACATTTTCCTCAAGAAGAAGCTGCCAGCAAGGAAGAACCTACTCGTCCTCCACAAAATCCTCCAACCAACCTCACAGTGGTGACTGTTGAGGGCTGTCCAACTTTTGTCATATTGGACTGGGAAAAACCAGACAATGACACTGTTACTGGTTGGTTTGATTTCTTTTCTCCATTGTATCAGAATACAGTGTTTCCAGCTTATTTTTACTTTCACGGTGGTTTTATGTAATTTAAAAAATACTTTAATCCCAAGGGAGTCTTGCACCCCAGTGCTTTTACTTTGTGCTACTGTCAAGTCCAGTGTGGATAAGAAAATGCTACTAGATTAACAACAACTATACAACTATATAATTGGTGTCAGTGATGACACAAAAAGATACTTAAGAAGTATGACTCTGTATCTTCTTTTAATTTCTGGCTTCTCTGCGTACAGGATCTGGTAAGATCTAATCAAGAAGGTCCAGCAATGTGACAGTAGTCTTTATTATATAGATGCATATACATACTGTAGACATCTTTCTTGACATGAGCATGTTGTTGATTAGTGGGCCAGACAAAATGAAACCTTACACCCATGTAGTAAGTCAGTAGAACTCTGCCAGCATAACACTTGGTGTACCCACCATAGGGTCACCAAGTTCTCTATGTTAAAAGAATCTGTTTGGTTTTTTATTTCCAAAGGAGGGGTTTTGTATTGAGAGTAAATCCTTGTGAGTCATGCAGGAATCAGTACATAGATAGATAGGCATGCAAGACGACCATTCGGAATTTTTCTGTCGTCTTCTGTATATCAACACAAGCTTACCAAAATTGAACATTTAAATTAATTATCAACTGAAAATTATGGTTCTTCTGTACTGTCAGGAAAATGGCTTTTGTTTTTACCATGGACATAAAACTTTGATTTGCAAAATCACCGGCTCATCACAGCCATGACCAAACAGATTTGGCTGTGTTGCATTACAAGTGAGTAGAACAGATAAGGTTAGTGAGGACTAAGACTTGATCATTAGCCATTAACTTTAACTTGCAAGTGGAATGTTTTCAGATGTTGGTGTATATGCATGTCATGAGAGATTTCAGTGCAGGGTTATAATTAGGTGACTGTCACAAGCAAGGCTACTCTCTTCCCCAAAGTAGTCCTTCTTTGATTTTCTAGAAATAATTACTGGGTTTAGTCTCTATTCTTTCTTGCTCTCCCCACCATTTTGAAAAATAATAATTGAAAACCAAAGGGACGCTCAAAACAGAAATTAGGCTGCACTTTTTTTCTTCTGGGAAAGAGGAAGAAAGTTAGCCCTTCTGCTGGATTAAAAGGGGAATAAAACGACACTGTAGGCTAATAAAAAGTACCAACAAGAGAGAAGAATGATTACCTGGCTTGCCTTCCACTATGTGCTCCATCCTGGAAGAAAAGGAAGTGTCAGCTTATTGCTAACCTTAGAATTAGGCTGAGGATAGGCTCTCTGTGAACACTCCCCACTCCAGGTAGTTCTGCAATGCTTCTTTTTGTTCTGGGAAAAGCCTTTTTGTTGCTGTTGTCATTTGGAGGCCTCCTCCACAGACCAGTCCTTAGCTTGATTAGATCAGATAACATCCTTTAGTCTACTTCTTGGAGTAGACCTGCTGTTTTTCTTGAGTATGTTAATGAACCCACTGCAGCACAACCATTTGTCTTGCAAAAATAGAAAACCATTTCCACTATAGCTGGTAAAACTGTCAGCCCACATCATCTATTGATGACAGCAAGGCCTAATTGCCTTCAGATACTATTTCCTTTCTTTTTCAATGTGTGGTATGAAAAATAGAGCAAGGAAGACTCACTGTTCCGAGACTTTAGGTGGAAACCCTTACTCTGTTCAGTTGTAATAAGCATTTGTAAAAGTTAACTTTACATGAAGTTTCTTCTCTTCTATAAGACTATTCTTTGGTAACCGAGACACCTGGCCTACCCTTCCCCATTCCAGAAAAGAAGATTAAAACCTTCTGCAGAATATGTGACTAATAGTCATTTGGCTTCACTGAGAGAAACTTTAGTTTTCAATCTAGCTATCTTCCTATCTAGATGTAACAGTTCTCCCATAAATACTATCTTCATTCTTTTTACTTCAATGTGTAATACAAAATGTGTGAACTCTGTGGCTTACAAATACTCTCGTTGAGCCTGTCTCCTTCACCTTAACTTCAAACAATTACTCAGTTTGTGACTTATCCAAGGACACTTTCTGAATTCAAGAGAAGGCATTGAATCCCGTTTTTTGAAAACAGTGATTACTTCATATTGGCACCAGTATGACATTACTTGTTTAGACAGACTTAAATCAATTTTTCTGTCATCTCTTCTTATTTTTGTAGTTTATACATGTTTTTTCAATCATCTGATTTAGGAATCACATCTTTTTTTTAATGCACTGATTCAGATAGAGCTGTGGAAATAGAAAATGTAATTTTTTTGAGCTGTTTTTTTGACTTCTAGCTATGCACAAGGGGTTTCATCGTATTGGGTAGTCCTAAAAACAAAATTGTACTTCCGTAATGGAAAGGTCTGACAAATAATACCCAAAACAGTGATCAAGCTTACCTCCTTGTTTTCGTAAAGGCTGCAAATGTCAGGAACCAAGAGCATTTTGCTGGTGCTCCACTAACCCTGTTGTGTTGCCACAGAAATGTAGGGCAGTTTGTTGTCTTGTGCACTGAGTAACAAGCAGGTACTGGATGTGCTCAGTAGTTCTTTGTGTGTGTGTGTGTGCACATGCCCATTCACATGTGTTGTGTTTTCTTTTCCAACTTGAATGAATAAAAAAGTTCAAATCACATATTGACTTGAGGCTGGCAGAAGGCAGAAAAAATTAATTCCTGTCAAGTTACCTAGTCATTCTTTATCTGGATGTACCTAAGGCAGTGGATACCTGCTCTCTCTCCTATGCTTCCTAATAAACATAATTTCGCTAATGAGGCTTAATTAGGGCAAATAAGGGCTTTTTTGTGTTTTTTTTCTCCATGGTTCACTCAGCCCTTCCCAGCTATATAGGAAAAGCTCTTTGTTTCCAAAAAGGAAATGTGTAAAGAGAAAACACCAATATGTTTTACACAAATACATACTAGCTATCAATGCTAATGTCTTTGGTCGTTACACTGGGGTCCCACTTGAACAAATGATCTAAAGTAAAAGCCCTCTACGTAATTATTGCCCCCTACCTCCCCATCTGAGACCCGCATTCCTGCAGGTCCATGAGTTTGTTTTTAAAAGGCAGTAGCTGGTCTTTTGCTGTTCATGGCTGACTGTTGTGGGGGAGGACTTCTGAACATGGAAATTTTGAAATCTTCGGTATCGGCAGTAATTCCTTCCTTCATGCTGACTTTCTGGCATGCTTTTAAACTTATTTTAAAGTTTTATGTTGCTCTGTATATGCTCTAAGTAACTGAGTCTATTACAAAATAAAGATAAAAAGATGCTGTGTAGAGGTCCCTTTTGAATCTATTGTGAAATTCGCATGTGCATACATGTCTGTAATTGCTCAAATTGAATTGCTGTGGTTTAGAAGCTTGTAATTTTTGAACATAATTTTTAAGGGCTGCCCTGCACTTCCATGTAATTGCATTGTCTTACATAATTTACCCCAGCAGTTTTGATGGCTGCGTTTTGCATAGAAGAGTGTGAAGGAAGCACAATTGAGGTTAAAATTGGGTCAATTTGTGTGTGTATGCTCATTTACATACACCTCTCTTATGTTTACTAGGATTGAGGATCTGAGTCTCCAGCAACAATTAAGAGATTTTTTTTTCCTTTTTAACACTGAATCCCATTGCAGATGTTTTATCTTTCTGTGTTGACAACAAATGGGTCTCCTTGTATTGAGAACTAAAAAATTTAGGAAAAAGAAGCCCTACACCTTGCTAGCATTTACTTAAGAACTCAAAAATTAATAGTATCATTAGAAAAAAACAGGAAAGAAAGTCATTTTCTGGAGGTTTTGTAGCTGTTGACAGGTGGTCTCTGTCTTTGTCCTCACAGTATAATACCTGCTTTATTCATTGTGCTGTAGATCTAAATGCTCATTGCAAATGTTCTTTGAAAACTCTCCTTTGCAAGCTTACAATTAGCAAAGCTGCGCTTGGTATTATAGATAGGTTTTAGGAAGGGAAAAGGAAGGGGACAGGGAGGTTATAAATTTCTTTGTGAAGAGGGAAAATTTGCTATATACTCAGTGTCTTCATTAGAAGAGATTGTTATGAATCGGCACAGAGGATCCCTGCCAGAGAGAGACTGTATCTTGGACAGGGCTATGACTGAAGGGGGGTAGCTTCTTCCCAAACATCTGTTGTTAATTCCCTGTTCAAACCGTGGCTTGCACTTTATGATACATCCCTGTGAGATGAAAAGAAAATAGTGAGACTCCATAAATACAGAAATAAATTTATGCAAAATTATTTCATTCTAAACTGGCAGATTCCCTAAGTGCACAATACAAGTTAGGTGGGCAGTTTGCTTTGGAAGTCTTATTTTAAGTTAATCAAGGTTTAAGCATTTAGAAGCTATACTTTCATCTTTAATACTTTTTTATTAAAACTGCAGAATGCTTACACTTTTTTGTGTTTGGAATATTGTCAGTAGCGTACCTTTGGGTAGAGGTGAGATGTTGACTATCCTCTATCCCATAACTGAATTAGGAGGAAGAACGAGGGGCTAGGCGTACTCAGCAATGTGGAATTGGCTCGCTCTTTCCTAAAAATTTTAGCATACCAATGTCCAGACTGGTTCACACAAGATGTCCTTACAGTAGACAGCAAGTATGGAAATCAGATGAGAAAAGAGTGAGCAATGAAGAAGTTCAAGGAAGAGCTATTATTTAAGCAAATGTCTTTTTACTGTAATTTTCCAGAGTATGAGGTTGTGTCAACTGAAAACGGAGCAAGTGATGGTGAAAAGGAGAAATCGATTATCACTACAAATCAAACCCATTCTACTGTGGAAAACCTAAAACCTGACACAAGGTAAATAAAATAATTTTCTAAGTTAATCCAACTAATTTAGACTGTATATAAGAACAAATTGGTTTTACTCCTGCTCTGATAGGAAAAAGGTGTGCTTTGGGTTTGCTTTCTTTTAAGTTAACAGATAAGACATATCTGAGGAATCTTTAGGAAATTTTCAAGAGTATATATGGTCTGGACAAACTGCAGAAATGACCTGTTCTATCAGAAAGATTAACAGTCAAATGTAAGAAAATGTACTGCTTTTTATCAAAAAACGCTCTTGAATTTAGCAGATAAAGAAACAAGGTGAACACAAGAAAAAATACAAGAAACCTGATATGTGAGATCAAGATTTATATGTACAGTTGTCTCCTTCTGGGGTTTAAGGATGCTCAGCACAACTGATGTAGGCTGCTTGCTTATTTAGACGGAAGTTCATTCAAATAGTGGAATGCAAGTTAGGCCACTGTACGAAGCTTGACCATTGCATTACACCATGAAGAGGAAGATACATTTTTCCTGTATATGTAGTTTTCTTGCAGTGTCTCGAAACAGCCAGCAAGTTAAAAATTGTCAGTGAATTCCAGTTGATGGTGTACATCCCGTGCAACTCGTCCAAATAAGCAATATCATTCTTTAGAAAAAAAAAAATAATCAAAAATGATTCTTTTTTGCGGTAATATTGAGAGCAGGGAAGAAAACCACTTGTCATGTGCTTGTGTTGCTTGTTAATTGCATCAGAAAGTTAATGAATGACACATTTTTTTCCTGTAAGACCATCCATTTGACTTTGGTAACTAGATTTTTCTGTTTCAGATAAACTACCCTTTTCTATTCTTATCCTTAAATGGGTAACACATCACAAAATTCTGCATAGAACCCATCTTGAACCTTTAATTTTAGGCAATATGTGATTTAATCTGGGGTGGTGTTTCTTAGTTCACGTACTTGTGACCAGCAGCTCCTAGGAGGAGGAATAAGGAACCATTGCAGAAAGTGGAGGGGAAGGGAAAAGAATTGAAAAAGAAAGGCTAGGGGAAATTGTGATACCCCAAAAGAGCTTCATTGAGAGACTCCAAAACTCGTGATGGGATAAAATTGCTGTGTATTGCATCAAGAATATCTCTGTGACTTGTGCAAGGGTGAACTGCAACTACCTTGTGCTGTGTTGTTAAGAGGCAATTAGGATATGTTAGCAATACAACTGAAGACCAAGCATCAGTTTCCTCAGTCTCTTCCTCAATCAGTTGAGAAGGCTTAGAAGAGACAGCAACACAATATATTTCTGGAGTAGCAAATGAAGAAAGGCAGTAGGTGCTGCTAAACTTGTCAGGCTATGCTGTTTGTGTTTTCATTTCAGTTCTGCTTTGAAATAATACAGTTGCATCCTTGAAAAGAACTGTGTGTTATTAATGAGATTCCCTTCCATTACACACTTAAAACTCTTCGTGTCACATATGGTGGCAGAAATGGGATGGATTTGGTTAAGTGTAGAAAAGATATGGAAACAAAGTCAAGTCTTTGTTGCTGACCAGCAATGTCCAGATGGCCAAAAGAGAAAGGCATTTTTAGACTGCTCTTTGTGCAGAAAGGAAGCAAGATGGAGGCAGGCAGACCCAGCTGGAACCATTGGAAAGATCATAAGGAAGGCAGGAGCTATGCAGAAGCAGATAAGTTGGTTTTTATCTTTAATTTGTAATTCTGTCAATCCTATGAGAGGACTTTCGGGGTTTGGTAAGCAAGAACAGACCAAAGACCGTGCAGAAAAGCTGTCTGTTGGAGCATGGATTTTGTTACAAGAAGCTGGCTATGAGATCAGTACTGACTGGTGGAGGCTGACTTAAGATGTAAAGGGATAACATTTCCCTGATGGGGTGGTGGCTATTATCCCCACCCCCCAGCCTCTAAAGGGAAAGTCAGTGAAGGTCTTTCTGGATTCAGATGGCCATCACCTGAAATGGAAAGTCTGATATAAATTGCAGCGGTGCATGTCCCTTGAGTCCCACAGGATTTAAAAGATGAAAAGTCTTTCTCAGAGTGCCTCTGTTCAATTAAACTCCCATTTCAAAATCTGTGTTTCCTAATTTTGAGGACACCTTGAGAGCTTTGGCAGAAGCACAAGAAATTGTTACTGTTATCATTTGAATCCAGGCTTGTTGGCCCATGAAATTCAGGGAAAATAAGAAAGTGATTAAGACAGCTGGCATCAGGTAGACAGTATCAGTGTTGCAAGGAACGGTATATATCCCTAATAAAAGTCTCCTGTCTGTCAGGAGCTGATTGCTCACTAGATGAAGAAAACGGACCTGTGCACAAAACTGACTGAAAATAGGAGGAAGAGAGACAATGAAACACAGCTCAATAAATTAATTAACAGTCCCTGAAATGTCTGCAAACTCATCAAGTAATACACTAAGACTGAGAAGCAGACTTTTCCATAACTAGCCGTAAAGGAAAGAGCTGTAGAAGAGGTGGAGTTGGAAAAGAAACTTGGAAGAGAAAAAGAAATCCCTCTCGCAAATGATCAACATTTACAAAACTACCAGCAAGTATATGGAAAGAGAGATGCTCAGTAGGAGAAGGTGGATTAACTGGGGAAGAACGTCTTGGCCTTGAAACGCTTTGGAGAAGCTGACAAGCTGAATTTGAGAGTCTATTTTTTTCCAGTTTTCCTGAAGCCATCAGTGAGGCTGTGTAAATCCCATATGCTGCTCTGAAGGTTCAGTGCATCCAGAGCTGAAGATGTTCAGGACAGATCTAAACCAAAAAGACCTAATCAAAGACTTTCCAAAAGGAATAAAAATGTTTCTGAATGTGCTATCTCAGTCTCTGTGGGTAAATTTAAACAGAAAAGATCTTACAGCAGCAAGATGGTTGAAGCCTGTAATTCTCCAGATGTATGCTTTTGAGGAGCAGTGCCTGACAAAGATGGTCTGCAGTCACATTGCCCAAGGTCTATTATCCTGTTGAGGTAAATCAGGTAGGGTATGTTAGTGCCTGGCCCAGAAGCTAAAGACTTAATCACCCACCTCCAGCAGGAGGGAAGTAAGACAAACAACTCCCTAGTGTGAAGGGGGCAGAACAAGCAGCAAGGAAAAACTGGGTGCATTGGAGCCTGCCAGATCATGCTGTTTGTTTGCTTTTCTCTTTTACATTCTTCTTTCAGATAGGTCATACTGCTACACCTCTGGGAAGCTCTGCAGTAAGCCAGACACCCGTCTTCTTTTGAGCTGGCCTTTTGACAAGGCAGCTTTTAAAGATTAGGAGCTAAAGGCCAGACTTTGAATATTTAAGAAATTTGGACGGTGTTAGGGAGGCATCAATGAGAGACTCCTACAATCTCTCATGAAAAATTGCATGTGTGACTGCAACTGTCAGTAAGTACAAACATAGAAGTTAAATGGGATACAAATTTCTCTGAATCAGAGGATTATCATGTAGTATTCTGTGTGTCTGTTTAGCTGCCTGAAAAGTGACTAGAACAAAAAAAAAAAATGCACTGGCTGAAAATGAAAAGGAGTTCTGACTTTCAGAGTATTTGGTTTTAACAGACTCTTACCATGCTAATATGGAAATTAGAGTGGACTTTCATAGGCATGCAACAACTTGTGAGGGTTACTTTTTAAAAAACGAAGTTGTATATATTATGGCAGTTTGTTGTATCTCTTGTTTTTCTTGCAATGTATCTGCTAGCTTTATGTGTTCTTGCAAGACATCTAGACTCTGAGATGAGAGTAAAACAGTGATTTAAAAATTTGTCTAGCTGTGAGGACATATACCCTTCAAATAAATGTGAGGCACAGTCACCTGCTTTCCAACACAACTGCTTGGTTTAAAAAAAAAAAAAGTTCTAAAGGCTCCTGTACAATGTGATTTTTTTGGAGTGCTGAGATCCCTGTTACTTGCCCTAGAAAAGGCATGTTGTATCCATGCCGTTCTCTCATAGTAAGGCATGTCTGGCAGTTCACAACATCACATTCATTTAAAGGATTTTTTCCTTACAGGACGAGTATGTTGCCCTCTTTTTCACCTGGAGAATTGCCAGATGCGATGCTTGCAGTATTTCGCTATCACATCTTAGAAAACTTCTGACAGTTTAAGTAACATGGAAAGTTCCAATCTTGATACCCTTTATTTGGTTGGTCAGAGTTCTTGAAACTGCTACTGTTCCTGGCACTAAGCTGCTGTCTGGGTCCAATCTAGAATTCTGTTTAATTTCATCAGATATTATGCTTTTTATTGTAACTTTTACCTGAAATCTCTCAAAGCATGTGGTGTCGTTATGCTATACAAGCTAGATAACTATATATCTTCTTCTTATATAGACTGGTTATAACTGGTGCCTGAAGAGGAGAACTTTCCCTTATTTTATGAATGTCTTCTCCTTAACCGTTGCTATTATAGATGTGCTTCTGTGACCTAATAATCACATATACACAGCTGTTGATTACAACTTTGTACCGTAGTTAGCTTTTGTTACTCTTTACATTATTTTTAGAGTAGATCCAGGTCACGTTTCACTCAGCCCTCTTTTCAGTATCACAGACCAAATTTTCTGCAGTTTTTGCCATCTTTGTCCTTCAGTTAGTCCTTCACCCGTTAAATGAGTGAAACAGCAAGATTCCATTCATCCTTCTTTCTTCTAGTTAGTCTGAACCAAGTATTGAGCTACTCGGTTTTCACTCTGTTATTCAAGCAGTGTGTGTCTGTAACTGCTGTGCTTGTTGATCGACCCTGAGCAAGCTAATGTAGCTTTTAAGTTGGCCTTGTCATGAAAAGGGGCCTGGACCAGATGAATTTCATAGGTCCCTTCCAACCTAAATTATTGTATGATTTTCTCTTAGGGGTAGTTTCTAATCTTGTAAATCTCAGCTTCACCCATTTGCAGGCCAAGGTGGTTTTGTATGTTAGTGCAAACATCACTCATTTCTTAGCAAAGAAAAATGAGAGAAAGGGATGCGCTAGTATGAACTAATGTGTCGATTTAATTTTTCATCCTCCACATGGAAATTCTGTAATTTTTATACTGAGAAAACTGTGACATTTTTTTTGAGAAATGTACCATTTATTCCACTTGGGAAACAGTCAAAGCCAAACTATAAGACTGATCATTTTGGTCAAAGCAATTACAGTCTAGCTTCCAAGCAGTTATTTGAGGAGTGAGACCTGTAATATTCCATCTAACTTGTCATACAGGTCCCTTCTTTTTCAGTTTCCTTACAAGGCTGCTCACACTGGAACTCCTAGTTTCACTGGCATATCCAGGACCCTGTGCTCTTTATCTGTTCTTAGCTTTACATTAAAAACTGCCTTTAAAAAGAAAGTATTGCACTAACTTCTCCTATGACAAGCAAGATCTCCCATATGTGAGTCAAGGTAAGGTCATTATCCACAATTTTCAGTAATTTCCCTCCTTGAGGTGCTTGTTTGGAACAAACCTTGATGCTCATCTGCATCTTCTCTTTTGTTAGAATCAGTTTCACTGACCTCCATTTTTTTCATGGACCTTTCCTAGCATAGAATATTAAATGCAGATGTCATTATTTTTGCTTCCAATTCAATTTTCCCATTTCCAAAGGAATGTTAGGGGTTTTTTTTTTCACTAGTTTTGGAGTTTTCTAACTCCTTAACATTGATATATTTTTTTAAGTCTTCCAGTCATCTGATATATCATCATTTTGACTTTTTGTGCTATTTCTGCTGGTTTCTCTGCCAAAATATGTAGTTCTTATTTCTGTATCCCTGCCCTATCTTGAAATTATCTTTTTTTATTAGGTGTGCATTTCCTCTTTCATTCTGGTGGTTTGTTTAAGGGCAATTAAATTCATAGGACATACCACTAGTGTCCAGGAAACTTTGCAGCACTGATTTCTATACAAGCCTTCAAAAAAGAGTCTGAATATTGTTGAAAACGGTTCTCATGCATGTTTGTGTTGGCAGTAATTCAAAGGTAGTAAAGAAAAATATTAAGACTGTAGTCAGAGATGTGCCAAATAGCTCTGGGGAAATTCAGGTAGCCATTAGAGGATGTGTCCCACCAGCCTGCTGGTATAGATTTTTAATAGGGAAAAAAAAGTATTGATAAGAAACAAAAATCCTGTGATGCTGCATTCCACAGCTTTGTAAAATTTCCCTTTAGGTACTGATCCTTTGCTTGGTTAAGTAGTTTGGTGATTTCAAATATACTTTTCTCCTTTTTAAAAGCATTTGGAGTGGTCTCGTTTGGACTTTGGGGTTAGATTGTGTCCCAAAGCAAAGTGTATTTCCAGCCATGAGGTCTCTTGAGGAATATAAATAATAGGAATTTTTTTTTAAAAAAAAAAGAAAAAATCCAAGTTCCCGAAAAAAAACAAAAACAAAAAACCCAACAAACCAAAACTGTAAAGTAAACGTGAAATGTGCAGGATATATGCATATACCAAACTGGTTTTATAATGTGTGTAGATGGTTTCCTTCAAAAGTTTTTTCATATGTCTTACAAAAGGTATGAAACAAAAAAAAGGAAAATGTTACTATAATGTACTCAAAGGCCATACCAAGTAAGTCCTCAGCTCTCTAGTGAATAAGCTTTTTGTGCACTTACACACAATTCATACCTACCTGCTCATGCTGTTACTATATTATCTAGTATTGTTTCATATAGCAGTTAGCACCAAAAATCTGCTAATCACATACAAGGAAAAAAAAAATCTACTGATGCCAAGAGCTTAGCTTTTGTTAACAGCAAGGGTCAAGAGCTGAGAACTACAGGGAAAGTTGCAATGCAGAATAGTGCAGAAAGTGGCAGAAAAATGCTGGAGTTTTTTGTACTCTGTATTACAAAAGTAACATATTTTTGTACTAAATTGCTGTTGATGTCAGGGTTCATGGGTAAGCGTTTCCCATTTCCCTCAGCCCTTCTTCCAAGTTGATTAGGAGAAAGACTCCTCAAACAAGCCCAGCACCTTTTTTTTTCTTTTTCTTTCTTTTTTCATTCCCTTCTTTTAAACCTGGTTTTATTTGCTATGTCTGATCATACTGCTATCCAAGTATGCTCTGACGAGACAAAGAAGCTCTACACATTGAGACAGTCCTGCATGATTTGTCATCTAACCACCAGTATCTCCCCAGCACTTGACCGGAAGTCCCAGGACTGTACTCAACTGCTCCAGTCCTCCTATTATGGTGAAAATCTCTCTTCACTATTTTCAGTTCTGCAATCTTCAATCTTGTCCTTTTGCATGATTTGAAAAATGCAGGAGCAGCTGTGTCTGCCAAAGTTCCATGTGGAATAGCGATTTCCTATGGTGGAAAAATATGCTCTGCACAGTAATTACTGTTATTCAAGCCCATTCAATCTGCACAAGGACTTTTATTGTCTTATGCAGTTTGGGAGGATTTGGGAGGCCTAGTCTCCAAAGTTTGTAGGATAGCAATCTCATAGATGTTAGAGGTGTGACACGTGTTAGATTGCTTCATATATTGGGTAGCAGAGTTTTTGGCATAATAGGCACACAGATCTAAAGATGGAATATAGACTTCGGTTTCTCATTAATAAGTCTAGCTAAGAGGTAGACATGGGATAATCACTATATAGCTTTTCTGTTTCCCTTTATTAACTTTGCCTTACATACTTCCTTGAACTTCTAAGGCTTTTTTCCCCTCTCTTGTGGTTTGTATAGAAGTGCATAGGATTGCAGCAGGTACCCTTTTTTCACCGTTTCATTTTTATTTTTCAAATCTTTCACCTGACACACAAAAAGGGAGACATTAAATGGTTTTCTATGAAGAGAGCCACACCATGGCTTTAAAATAACAGTTAGATCTGTAAACGCTATCAAATCGTGAGCTCAGCCTAACTTTCTCTCCCTTTCAGTTTTCAGTCAACTAGTTACTTCTTTTCATCTCCAAAAGTGGTTGTTCGTCGTTCTTGTACTGTTGGCAGCCACTGCTATTGTTTCAGGATTGAATTTGGTGGAGGAAAGAAGACTGTGATGCTTGGGCACCTCTGAAAACACCTACCACAAAACTGTAAATTGTATATATTTTAGTTTTAAAAATTTGCTCTTCAACATTATTAATAGGAGGCTCCTCTATTTGACTAAGCTAAACTTTGGACACTTCTTTATTACTTTCCTTTTCTCCCAGTTTTTTTTCTATGTTTCTGTGAGCTGAAATCTCTATGTGTGGATTTTAGTTCTGTATTTCAGTCTTGTCATAATTTTCCCAACTGTGGTTTGATCTTTTGCAGAGATCCTAGTGGTCCCTAGACCACAATTTGAAAAACACTACTTGGAAAATATTTAGTCTTCAGTTCTTGTTTTGGCTTTTTTATGGAGTTAGAGACTTGATAGGTCCAAGTTCATCGACTTAAGATTTTTGGGAACAGGACTGTTTCCTATGAAGAAGTTGCCTGATACAACTCGAAGTAGGGCATATCAGCTCTTGAGGACAATATATTTGTACAAAAATCAGCAAAATACTTAAATTTGTTTCAAAGTCCTCCACCATCTTGTCCAGCTTGTGATTTTCTGCATGACAGAGGCATGTAAATCCAGCTTGCAAAATCTGTGAAACCCTTACATATTCAGGTGAGATCCAGATATGCTGACTGTAGATCTTCATTTTAGTTCACACTTGCCTGCATCATTACCTTCCGAGTCCTTGCAGCTGCCCAGTCCAGTTCTGCAAGAGCCTTTCACGTGCTCAGTTTTTGTCCTTTCCTTGTAGCCAAGCCAATGGAATCAAAAACCTCTAGGTCAGGAATCCTAGGCAGTGCTCTTCATATTTCCCTTTTGATTTCATACAAAGGGACATAAACAGATTATTATCATGCATAAGGTCAAACCATAAAGTCCCAGTAAAGCAATGGAACATGCCATGTTGAGCTATCAACGATTAAAATCACAATAGTAGCTCCAGATAAGGTGTTCCTGCTGTGAAGGAAGCAGGAAAACTTCTTTGGAGTCTTCTGTCTCTAGGTGTGCATTAATTTGTACATTGTCCAAAATGTATCTTCTAGCTATTACTTTAAAACATCCAACATATTAGCAAACCTTTGTTTACGCTTCAGTGATTCTTCGGAAGGAACCTCCAACTGCTGTGCTACAGCTCTCTGGATAACAACCTTTCCTACCAGATGAGAATACTTCTTGACCAAAGAAGTTACTGTACCAGATACCCAATGTGAATTATTAACTGCTCAGATCCAATTTTTAAAAGTATGTATTTGTTTAAACAATTTGAAGTTGATCATGAAGAAGATTTGGTGTCTAGAACTTACTATTATTTAATTTATTATTTATTTAATGTCTCCCCCCTACAGTAGGGTAATATGAGTTGCTGAAAACAGTCTTGCAGCATGTTGGAATAAATGTTAAGATTAATCCAAATAGACTTTTTAAAGCTCAGAAAAAGCCCATGTTTCACTTAGAAATAGCCACGAATTATCCACAATGCATCTGTTCAGCATACCAATCTTTGTAAGTATTTCCCTTAAAAAAGAAAAGAAAACCCTAGAAATAAAGGCAATTGCTTATGTAAGCAATTTCAAAATTAAATATTGTCTTAGAAGTACTGTGGATGGAAAACAGTTGCTTGGTACTGCATGATTAGTCCACTGAGGTTAATTAGCGAGCTGTTCAGGTTTTGCAGGAGCCAAGAAGCAATAAGAGGTATTCCAAATTTTGGATTGAATTATTCTGTCTCTTGTAGGGACTTGCAAATGGAGTTTACAAATTTCCAACTGTGCAGAGCATGGTATGTTTTTTTTCTTTAGAAATTTGCTGTTTGGAAACAATTTCAGCAATACATTACAATGCTATGGTATAGTCATGATCTACCAAGTTATCATTGGTAAGTGATCCTTCACAAGTCAAAAGCTGGATGTTTAATTGCTCACTACTGGGATTCTCATTTTGCTCTGTGTTTAGTCTCTAAGTTAGAGCCCATTTTCCAGGCCTACAGTCCTTTTGACTCATGTCCTGTAGATCTCTCTCACTGATGAAAAAATGCTCTGTGTTAAGAGAGATTCACCATTGATGCACTCAAAGCATATGAAAAGTCTCTCTGTAGGTGGCATGCGTGGGACAGATTATTGCTTACAGCTCATGGGGAAGGCATGAAGAGGGTGCTGTTGACTGGGCGCATAGATGCTACTCATCATGGTGCTTTGGCATGGAGGGCATGCAGGTCCTACAGGGAGGCGCTGAGCTATTGCTGAGCAGTAAGCAATTCCCAGGTGCTGCCAGCCTGGATCCAGGAGAGCTGAGAAGTGGCTTGCTGGGATAGTGTGTGCTGGGAGGAAGGAAATACAGTCTATTCCTAGCTCAGCCCTTGATGTAAGATCTTAAGGGGTGTCCAGTGTCCACCTGCCTCATCTGCCTGGTGTCTTATGTGTAACATCTTTAGGTTTGCACCTGTCTTTCAATAGCTGTTTACTTAGAGCTTCTAATTGAAAGTGTAAATTTCAGCTGGGCTGCAGAGTTAGAAACCACCTTGTCTTGCCTGGCCATGACTGTTAATCAAGTATTGAGGGATGAGAGAGGCTTAAGCAGACAAGCCTGGCTTGGATTTTTTTCTTCCATCTTGTTCTATTTTCATAGCACTGTGTTTGCTTCCAAACACAGCTGTGATGAAAAGAGATCATAACTACAGTCCAGTCTGGTGCTGTGTGACATTACTATGAAAAGATAAGAAAGAGATGCTGCACAATATCTTTTCGTTACTTCATATATTAATACATATTCAAGCAATTGGATCTTTGCCTTGGCTGAGCTCCTGTCCTGGAAGACAAGCCCTGTGTTTCATCACTGGCCTTGTCTGTCACTGTTGGTGGGTCTAAGATGCATTGAAGTGGAGGTTTGTGTTCCTACAAATGAAAAATGTGCAAATAAATAGCAATGTGCTTTACTTACTGCCAGAATTGAAACTGCATGTGTGAGAGGAGACAGACTTAAACCAGTGGTACATTCAATCAAACATTTTAGTATGTGTGCAAAGAATTATCAAAAAAACTGGTAAATTATGTGTTCAGAGAGGCCTTATACATTTAGGACAAAGAACGTCTCAGCATTTTCAGAGCAAGAAATGATGCCTTTTTGTTCTTCTCCAGGAGGCAAGTAGCACCAAGGTGTGTGTTGCAGTTTGCTTGCTCCAGACTCTGAAAGAATGCTTGGTTTGCAAAATTTTCATCTCTTCTATTTTATTCCCCAGTTATGAATTCCATGTGAAACCTAGAAACCCTCTTGGTGAAGGTCCGAGTAGCAATGTTGTGGCATTCAATACTGAATCAGGTAAGAACTTCCAAAGGTCCGACCATCTTTTACAGTGGCTCTAGTATCCATGTTTGTGGCATATATGAAAGGCCCTCTTGCTTCATTTTGTGCATTTGGCCCTGTTCTTTACTGTCTCCAGATTGGCTTTTTACTACTGCGCATGTTAGGGCAGTGCCTGGGAGGTCAGCCTGAGATGAGGACTATATTGTGTGAGGATTTAAGATGGCCAGACTGCAGGAGAAAAAAACAGGAGCACGGGGAGTTTGTCTGGTGTTCATTATGAAAAAACTAACTTTATCCTTAGAGAAGGCTCAGTCATTTAAGATTAATATTCCTGACCTTTTTGTATCTATCAAACTCATTAATGACTTCTGGATGGGGAACATAAGGATTTTCTTTGGGCTGGTACGTTCATAGGCACTTCTGTCACCTATTCAATAAGGCTGCTGTGTGATAGTGATGTCTTTTGGCTGAAATAAGGATTAAGAAATAGCAGTTGGGAAAAATCAGTGTCCCAGTACGTCCTCTTCCATCCTGTTTACTCTCCTGTGAAACTGTTAAAGAGGTGTATACAAGCCTATTTTGACCATTGGTTGGTTCCCAAGTTAAATCCTATGTGACTCAGACGTGACAATCAGAGTGCCTTTGCTTTCCCTATTTCAGTTCCCCATGAGGCCAACTACAATTGACTTGTTGACTTTATAGAAGCAAGATACCATCTTTTGTGTAGAAGTGTTTATTGCTTGATAGTACTTAAGGACCATATAAAACACAAAATGGATTTAGCCTTTTTAAAAGGACTTTCTCAATCTGCATTTTGAGCCAGGTGTAATAATATAATAGTCCTCATCTAGTGCTGTCGCTGATGGATGAGAGTTTTGGCTGAGCAAGGGATTAGTCAGGGAGGAGTTCAGACTATGCCACACATGTTTTAAAACTGTGAATACATTCTTTGTAATCCTAGATTGCTAACACTGAGAAAAATATTTATGCCAAGTGCAGTGTTCATGAATGACAAGGCTTATGTTCTGTCTCCTATTTAGCTTGGACAAATTAAGCAGTCGGTTTTATTTTTTCTTAATTGCACACATCCATTTCTTGCTTTTGGGCATTCATAGCCAAGTTTTGTGAGGCAAGCATTACAGAGGGGTCCTTTTTATTATTTAAGTTTTGAAACTGAAATTTTTAAAAAGATGCAGTAGAATTGGGTTTTGCTGGTTACAGGTTTAAACTCTTGTTTTTACTAGAACTGTGTTTGACTGCTATTGTCCCATAAGTACAATTTTTAAAAGCTCATTGGTACTGTAGTTTCACATAAGAACTATATTTCTTTTAATTTAATTTAATACAAAAGTCAACTTCGCTTCCAAAACTCTTTTTGTTTCAGAAATTACAGCTTATGTCCTGTAGAAAATCACTTGTCAATGCTTTTCCATTGAAATATTGGGAAAGTTCATTTTACAGTGTCTGATTGTATGTTTGTTTTCTTCCTCCAGCGGACCCAAGAGTGAGCGAGCCAATTTCAAGTAAGCCTTTTACATATGGTCTAGTGTCTTCTGATCAGGAATTTTTTCAGAAATGAGATAGCTAATTTTACGAGGGGGGTGGCTGTACTGCACCAGTTATATGAGTTATGGAATTAAACAGCATTCACACATGATTTCACTCCTTCCACCCATATGCCGGGTAAGGAATTCATGCCAGGCTGCTTGTTTACCTGAGCGGAACGCAATCAACGTGATGTGGTGCTCCCATGGCAGCTGGGATGGCTGCAAACCAATGTACACAAATGAGCCAAGGACAGCCTCATATTTTCTCAGCCTTGTCATTAAAGCAAAAGAAAGCTCTGTAAAATGAATAAGCTACTCCACACTTTTTAAGTGAGTTAACAGGGTACAACTCAGAGGAGACTATTTATCTGCCATTGTGTTTTAGAAAAATGTTCTGCTTCTGAAGGCTTCATCCAGCTCTGCTTTAGGCCACTTAGAAGATTCTTGCTGTCTTCGGTGGGAGGTGGACTGAGCTTTTGAAGAACAGCTGAGATCGCTCAAGCAAATTTGGCTGCTTTTGCATTTGTAATGGACATCACTATGACAAACACGGAGACACCATTTCTTTCCACATAATTCATGACAATTTTTATTTTTGTTAAATCACATACAATTTGCTGCAAGTTGACTGTCCTGGCTTGAACCCGCTGAAGAACAGTGACTGTATCACACACTTTGTAAATGAGAGTTTTGTCAGCACACATTGTTCCCCTAATGAGGTCCTGGAAAGAGCTTATTCCAAACTGGCACCACACACAGAGAGCAGAAGCAGTTCACTGGATCAATCCTATCTGCACCCTTTGGTGCTTCCCTGAAATAGCTTTCTTGTTCAAAATGTAGGTGCCTGGTGCCATGGTGCATTGTGCTCCATCAAGGCTTCTAATTCTATTTATCTGAATATATGTGTTGTAAATAATTTTGTATGCAGCATCATACTACAGCCTCTTTCTTCCTCTCCTGTAGTGGGAAAGGATGCTATCTGGACTGAAATCCCATTCAATTCGGACACCTATTCAGAATGCAAAGGGAAACAATATGTAAAGAGGACATGGTATAAGAAGTTTGTAGGTGTGCAGCTGTGTAATTCTTTGAGATACAAGATATACCTCAGTGATTCACTTACAGGTAAGAGACATTCAAATCAGTGTTGTCCATGTTGTTGTCCATGTTATACGCTCCTTAAAGATATCATGGTTCCAGAACTAAGAGGTTTAACAAGACGAGCTCTGTTGAAGTGTGATCAGGTATGTTTAGTCTAGTCCACTGGCAGATTAATCATAAACAGTAATCTGCTTGTGCTCATTAATCATTGATGTGTTTGATACTGAATTTTCAGACTCAAGAGTTACTTCTCTGTGGTGATCATCTGATTTTAAGTACCTGTTAGTATCTTGGGGGTCATACAAAAAATTGATAAAGATCAAGTCTCTGCCACTGAATAGCATATATTGTAAAGGTGCCAAATTTGTATTTAAAGGGTAGTGTAGAATAGTTCTTAATTAGAGGATTAGGACCTAATTTTAGACCAGGATTAGACTCAGTCGTTCCCATCCCATTTGGTAAACATCTAGTTACTTCATTACTGTGAGGTTTATAAGTAGATGAAGCTTATAAATACATGACTTGAACTCTAGTCAACAGGTTTTACTCACCTGCTTTGACATTTTTGTTTTGGTTTTTTTTTTTTCCACATTTCCCATTTTTGCTTATAATCTCTTCCCCTCCCCTACCCCTCTTTCTTTTTCTTATGTTTTATTACTAACAGGAGCCTTCTGGCCTTATCTTCTCAAGTTTTGTTCAGTGTCTTAAGGTCACTAGAGTGTGATGTATTTAAGACCTGAATCAAGTGACACACGCTGTGTGTAAGGTAGGGAAACAGCCTGTAAAAAGTGTTTTCCAGTTAGTTAAGCAGAACTTTGTGTCTCATGTAGATTGTACCAGCTATATTTAGAAATATGTTAACTTCTTATAATCCATCCCAAGATCCTGTCTTTCTTCTGTATAAGGTCTTTTATCACAGCTGCATGGCCAGCTTTATCACAATGATGTTAGCATGGCATCCAGAGCACAAAGAATGTAATACAACTGAGCATCGGAAATGTCTTTGGAGTGCAAGTTAGGCACTATGTTCACCCCATTGTATCAAATTAACGAGGAGAAACTATGGCTGAAGGAATTAACTTTCATAACCCAAAGCTGACCCATCTCAGAGCTCTGCACGTCACAGGAGCAGGGCTCGGTCTCTGTATGTAGGAATATGGAGAGAAAAGAGCAGAGGAGTGTAGGGCAGCCCATGCTGATATAAATTTAAGCTGCTCGGCCTTGTACCCGGCACCATTCTCCCATAAGCAGACAAGGAAGGAAAGCCCTGTCATTAATAGTAAGTACAATACCTCATATATAAATAATATCTTGGCAATTATGTGCATAAAAGAGGCTGTTTTGAACAGAGGTATCATTCATTCAACTGTTGCTGTACTAAGCAGCTGTGATCAAATGACAAACACTGGCAACAAGGCATAGCGTATCACAAAACCAGCCAGTAGAGGAAATAGCAGTGCTAATCTAGCAGGACTAGACTTCAGCCCTAAATCAAGTGAATTAACACTGCAGTGAAAGCTACTTCAATCTTAGAAGGAAAGTTTAATATATCAGGAGCCCATTTTCCTATTTTCATTAGATTGTTTTTGCTCTTGCTGGAAGGGTGGTCGTTTAACTTGGCTGGAGAAAGGTGCTGGTAGCCACATTGTATTCGTTGTACTTGCTAAGCCGGGTTCTTGTACTTGAGTTGTTACAACCAGTGCTGACCAGTTGTCACAATATTTGAAAGAATTGAAATATTTATGTAGAAGGAAAGCTGCTTTTCCCCCATTTCCTAAGTGAGACTGTCATGGCACAGGCCATTCTCTCTATGGGCAAGCGAGAAAGTTTCCAATCTGAAGCCAAACTGTGTTCTGATGTGTTTCACTGTCACACCTCGTCTCATCGTGCCCCTGAGGCCAGCAGAAGTCTACCTGCTAGCACCAGCCAGCTGGGCAGTGTGTGCTGGTAGCGAAGGGCTGTGCTGAGCTCTGAGTTCCACCTTATGCTGAAAGCATCTTCCAAAGCTTTGCTGTTTAAGCAGCCTAATGAGCTGGAAATTTGGGTGCATTGTACAAATGCTGTTGTATAAGGCAGCCGCCCACCGTATCTTTGCATGCTGGTTTTTAGCATGAATCTATACTTCTGGTGTTCCAGAATTCACAATATATAAAATAAAGATGGTATCTAATTTTCTTCAGACCACCCATAAGGGAACACTGGGGAAAAAAAAAATAAAATTACTTTATGCTAGGATTGCTATCTCCAAGGAAGAAATAATAATCTAGTCATTCGTTAGCTGAATGTTTTTAAGTGTGTTCCTTTATTATGGAAAGAATTGGGCAGTAAGAATTTAATGGTCACTGAGAATGCTGCTAATTTATGTATAGCAATTGTTTGAATTATGCATAGGTTACGCTGTGGGCCAGAAGAATATGTGTGTATCTGAAAGTTACTGTTCTTGTGTTAGCTGTAAAAATAACTGCTTTATTCTGTCTCTTATGAAGAAAAACTGATCTACGTTACACATGCCAGGGCTGTTCTATAAACCAGCATCTACTGCTGACCTCATTTAACAGTCCTCCAGAGCAGTCACTGTAGGCATTCCAGAAAAGCAAGCCACCTAAAAAAAAGTATTTATTGAGGGGAGGAAAAAAATAAATTCTAAGTGTGACCTTCAACAGCCATGGAAAAAAAAAAAATGCTGTTTTGGGCAGCCTGAGTGTTCTTAATTTCAGACCAAAAAATTGCTGAAAGGAACTCCCCCTGACCAGTTCTCCTATGGAAAAAACATGCCTGCAGCCAAAACTAGATAGTAATAAATAATTTTCTAAAGCTAGAGAAGAACTGCATGCATAGAGACTGTCAACTGGAGGTGAGAATTTTTGGCAAAGTATTGGTCCAATCACAAAAATAGGAGAGAGAGAGTTCATTGGTAGACTGCTCTTATATTAATTGTACTTTAGGGAGCAGTATTATAAGCCACCTCACCATCTCTCAAATGGCCAGACTGGCACAGATTCAAGGCTACAGGACACCCAGCATCTAATGAGTAACTGGACTTTCTGCTTAGCTTATACCTTAGTACTGAACCTATTTCTAAATGCTCTCACCTTTCCTTTCAACCTCACAACCAAAGGTTGAGCATATTAGGAACAAGTGCTATGAAAGGAGTTTAGAAAAAATGGTAAGTCTATCTGGAAATGTTTCCTGCCAAGGCTTGGGAAGAGAACATAGCATGCTTTCCTCCATCTTCTGAACTGAATTTTACTGATGTCTTGCAAATCAAATCAGTAGGTAAAAACATCTCTCTGTCAAAACTCCTTCACTGTGAGTCCTCTTGTTAACGGCATAAGCACAGCCCATAACATCAGGACACCCTGCATAAGGCTCTTGAGACCTTGTTTTCTACTCAGTTGCAGTCAAGTGTGCTGTTAAGCTAATCCTGCAAATAAATACACGGGCACGCTTCATGTTCTGGATGAGCCGTTGCTATACCGAGGTCTTCTCTTTGTTGAAGGATATCACTTGCACATACATGTTGTAGAAATATGATGATTTATAAAATGAGCCTTGGCTGTGTTATAAGGTGTTCTATAAAAACATCTTTGAAGGTACTGGGAGCTCCCTGACAGGAAACCAAACCTGCCTTCCATTCCCATCACTAGCAAAACTTACCTCATTTTTGATGCAATCAGGATGAGGTTCTAGGTAATAACAGAATTTCACTTACTGTATGAAATGTAGGGAGGAGAAAAAACACAATCAAGCATAGATTTTGGCCAGGAATCATAGAATCACAGAATGGTTTGGGTTGGAAGGGACCTTAAAGATCATCTAGTTCCAACCCCGCTGCCGTGGGCAGGGACACCTTCCATAGACCAGGTTTCTCAAAGCCCATTCAACCTGGCCTTGAACACTTCCAGGGATGGGGCATCCACAGCTTCACTGGGCAACCTGTTCCGGTGCCTCACCACCCTCAGAGTAAAGAATTTCTTCCTGCTATCTAATCTAAATCTACCCGCTCTCAGTTTAAAACTGTTACCCCTTCTCCTATCGCTACACTCCCTGATAAAGAGTCCCTCCCCATCTTTCCTTTAGGCCCCCTTTACATACCAGAAGGCTGCTACAAGGTCTCCCCAGAGCCTTCTCTTCTCCAGGCTGCACAACCCCAGCTCTCTCAGCCTCTCTGAATAGGAGAGGTGCTCCAGCCCTCTGATCATCTCCATGGGCCTTCTCTGGACTTCCTCCAACAAGTCCATGTCCTTCTTATGTTCGGGGCCCCAGAGCTGGACGTGATACGCCAGGTTGGGGTCTCATGGGAGTGGAGTAGAGGGGCAGAATCCCCTCCCTCTATCTGCTGGCCACGCTTCTTTTGAAGCAGTCCAGGATGCCGTTGGCTTTCTGGGCTGTGAGTGCACACTGCCGGCTCATGTTGAGCTTCTCATCAACCAACACCCTGAAGTCCTTCTCCTCAGGGCTGCTCTCGATCCATTCTCTGCCCAGCCTATATTTGTGCTTGGGATTGCCCTGACCCACGGGCAGGGCACTCTTGTCTACAGCCTTAAGCGCTCTACTTGGAGTATGCACGTAATGTTCAAGTTACAGCTACAGAACCTGAGAGGAAGAGAATCGTAGCATTCACCTTGACTTCCCCACATAGCGAAGAGCACAGCCCATTGCCTCTGCTGGTTTTTGGAAATAGCCCTCACTAAACTGGGTATGGATTTTCAACTTTGCTGCTTCTTTGCTTTCAGGAAAATTTTATAACATAGGAGACCAGAGGGGCCATGGAGAAGATCACTGCCAATTTGTAGACTCATTCCTAGATGGAAGGACAGGACAGCAAGAAGATCTACCAGTCAAAGATGGTAATTCCTTACGCTTGTCTCTGTAGCAAACCTTGGCAATTCCTTTGTTTGTATGTTTCTTTTTGCCGCCAGTGGATTCAACGCCCACTGCTGGGGTGGGCAATGGAAAGGGACTACCAGCTTTGCAGGCAGAAGAGAGTCGAGAAGTTTTTGAAGATGAGCAATGACTTATAAAAAGAAGGGTATGACTCGGGTTCTGTTAGGTTGTAAACAGCCTCTCTCCTGTTTAAAACATTCCAACAGATTATTCACAGTTGGTATTACATATTTAAATCCAACCACAAATTTGAGTTTGCAGAGAGGCATGAAGTGTTATGTTCAAACTAAGGAGGTTGATTTGAAGTGCAGTAAATCATCAGTTGGGCATTAAACAGTTGGTGCTAATGAGAAACTAAAAAGTTATTACTGGAAAATATAATTCATGCTGCAGTAATTCTGTGTGCACTAATTTGAACCGGGTGCCTAGAATTCCAGTCTGGTCTAAGTGGGCATGGGACTGGATGTCCTAAATGCAGCTGTGACCTGCCTGGCTATTTTTCAGATGTTGCTGAGGCTCAGGCCTAAGAAAATTGTACTTCTGTCAGCTGAACTCCTGCCTTGCTTGTTTGCCAGGGTAAGGGAGTCCATTCCCTTGTGGGGTAAGGACGCAGGCTGTATTGATACACGCCTGCATGCTGAGTGTGCCATGGAATATTTTACAGAGAAAAATACCAAAACGGTTTTCAGTACAATATCAGTGTGTTGACCAAACCTTCCTGTATGTAGTGCTTCATTTAAAAAACCACCTTAACAGAAGTACAGAAATGCATTGATGTAGGTATGGGCAATTAAAGTGAAGTGCCTAAATCTTTCACAAGTTTTTCTGAAAACAAAGTAGGTGAATGATCTGAAAGGTGTTTGCATATGTGAATTTTTTAAATTTTTTTTTTTTTTAAAGAGGGCTTTGCTTTTCCTTTCCCAGTCAGTGTTGCCCATTTCTGAAGGTATTTTGTTTATATAGGCAATTGTCTGAATTCAATTTGGCATTGCCAGGACAGCAGACCTCTCAGCTGTATCAGATACGCTTTTTAAAAAAGATTTTATAAATATAAAAACCCACCCCTTTCTACATAAAAAGCTCACTACCCCAGCTTAAAAGACATTTAAAACCAATTTGTTTTCAGCAACTGGATTTAATGGAGTGGATTCATGAGCTACATTCATTTTTAGGAAAGGAAAAAAAAAAACCAACCCACAAACAAAAACCCAATAACAAAACAAACAATCCAACAAAAAAAGCCCCCACCTTTTCTGTAGCTTGTTTTTCTAGTAAATGAACTGAACAGAATAAAAAAACGAGACAGATTGTCCATTGCTGCCGAGTTCCTCCCTGGCTGCAGCAAGTCGAGTTTTGTTCAAAACGGAATTACGTACGTACGTTTGACCTGAAGTGCAGGGAGGGCAGCACGACTGCTGTTGCCTGTCGGGTACAGAGCAGTATTGTGTGTGTGTATAGAACAATAGAGAGAGAGAGCGTGTGGGGTCACGTGTGTACACGTCTGCGTGTGCACACATGCACGCTTTAGCCACACATACATGGCTGATGATCGGGTTGGACTCAGCACTAATTTGCTCACTTTAGTTTTTAACTTAATGTTAATTGTTTGAATGGGAAGCATGTGTATTGTCATACCAAACAGACTGAAAGCAGGAGCTATGGTCTTTCACTTGGGGATGGGGATATAGTGTGAAATACCCACAACTGTCAAGTTTTATTTAGGTTCACCGCAGGGCTAAGGCTACTGCAGTGGGGACTATTTAATGATCGTAACTTTACGAGGAACTGCCTCCTCTTTAGAGAAGACCCCCAGCAGCAGCCAGAGGGGGAAGGAGAGGGCACGGGGCCTCACCCAGCCAGCACCGTCCATGGGAGGGTGCTGGGAACAGAAGTCCTGAAGGGAGGCAGGCTTCACTGCTCCTGCTCTGGGCTGCTGCAGTCCCAAGCACTTCTGCTTTTGCTTGCCTTGGGTGGACAAAAGCCACAGCTGTTTTAGGGCGCTCATCGATGGAGGGGCAGCAAACAGATGGGTTAACAGCATAGAGACTAGTTTAGCCATTAATTGACTTGTATACAGCCTTCACAGGGAAATCAAAGGAAGGTACCCTCTGAGGGCTTCCTGCAAACAAAACTCTCTTCTCTGTTCCAGGATTTTTCAGGGCAGTTCGTCAGGAACCTGTCAAATTTGGAAAAATAGGCGGGGAGACTCACATTAACTATGTCCGCTGGTACGAGTGTGGAACATCAATACCTGGGAAATGGTAGATGCGACGTGAACTTGGTGAAAAGGCCCAGCACTTACCCCACCCCACCCCAATTGCCTAACGCAGGCTCAAAGATGGAAATGTTTATGGTATGCCGGGCACCTAAGTAAGTTTGCTGATGTGCAAAGGTTTATGCAAGTCTAATGCCAATACTGCATTAATTGTGTAATAGTGTAGGCTGCTTACTGTAGTTATCCAGTTTTACAAATTTGTTTTTAGATTTAAAAAAAAAAAATGCCAAACAGGCTAGGGACTTGTTGTAGGATAGTGTATAGGGAAGCTGGCTCCCTATTCTTGAGGTACGGTTTACATGGTATTTTAAAAGATACGGTGTGTATATTATTTATCACAATGTTGTAATAAATGTTTAAGGCACAGTTATGGCAGAGTTGGTCATGGAATGCAACGTGCATTAGTTTTTAAATATTCACTGGTCTTCTTGTAACGTAAGTGCCATAAGCTACCTGTCCAGATAGATCTGTAATGTCCCCTAAGTCATAAATTATAAAAAAGACCCTACGATTTTTAATATCCTGCAGCCAGTAAACTTGAAGCACTTCCTCCTTACATGTACGAACAATTTATACTCCTGCCAAAATGCCGAGGTAGGTTGCTCTATGTGCAGCTTTAAATGATCAGGTTAGTGGGTTTTTTCCATGTTTGTTTTCAAATGCCTCACCTCCAGCAAGGGTTTGTTCAGCCTATTGCTACGGTGTTAGTGCCACTGCCCCTGAGCTGGGCAGTGTTTGGCTGGTGGGTTTGGTTTGCTCCAATTAAAGCAGACTGGCACATATGCACATGGAATAAAAAAAATGGAACTGGCCTCCACAGCGGTGGCTTTTCATGAAAATGTAGTTTTCAGAGACCTGAGACTTACTGGTTCAAAAGCCAAATGTATGTACAGTGCAGGTGGACTCGAAAAGATAAATGAAACAGGAAAAACAAAAAAAAAAGCTAGTTATAACAGCATAATCAGGTTTATTTTATTGAAAAAAAAAAAAGAAAAAAGTGGCTTAAAGCATTGTTCATTGGGGACAAAGGGGAAATAGCGATAACTGAACTTTAAAACTGCTTTACAGTAATTTTGTTTAAAACCTCTCCCAAAGCTACTTGTTGTACTGCTTAAACATTTATGAACTAAATAAAGAGATGTAGGTTTTTTTTAAAGGTGTTACTCATTACATTACTAATGTATTGAAAAAATATGAACAGGAACACCCAGATATATATATATAGTAGAAATAGTCATTTATAGAAAAATGCCTTATAAAGTACATTGCAGGTACACTGTACTCCTAATAAAATATTTTTTAATCAAGTGTTCTTCTTAGTGTTTTACATGAAAACAAACACTGGTTTCTGTGGCAAATGCTACTATTTCAGGAAGCAGTTTGTTCTGAACCAGGCACGTGTCGAGTGGTGCAATGCACACCTGCTGTGTTAGGTCTGACAAGAGCACAAGCAGCAGGAGTCACAGCGATGGCTTACTCGACAGCGCAGCTGATGTGGGGGCAGCAGCAGTAGTTAAGGATGCTGAAGGCAGGATTATATTCGCTCACTCTAGTTCCTGGTTTGTCATTATGAGAGTTCAAGCAGCTTGCTCCAGTTTGGGTTTAGGTTTTTTTGTTTGGTTTGGTTTTTTTTAATTCCCCACTTTTTTTTTATGTGTTCCTAAAATCCATAAGATGGAAAAATACTAACGGGGAGAATGTTTTGCCCTCTGCTGTTATATGGTCTATTGAATGCGTTACAGCTCTTGATCTGCTTTTTCTTGGCTCAAAATTGAGTCATTAGAACTGCACTCCCAAGTTTTTCTGGGTGGCAAAGAACCTGTGGAAAGTTGTTCCATTTTTAAGAGTTCTGTTTTAAAAATACATACTTGGCTTAAAACTTCAAGTAATAAACTAATTCTATTCTCCCCCTGCTCTTGTTAAAGTGAAATTGGTAAGGGCTCTAAGATTTTATGTATTGGTTCTTATTCAGTTGGTAAAAGGGATACTTGGCCATTAGTAACAGCAGACAGTGCAAAACCATCTAGTGCTGCATAACCTCTGCAGCAGCAGTCTGCGTTCACAACACTTCTGTGTTTACACACCTAAAAATCTGTCTCTTCTCCTACAAACCCGAGCACCCTTGATCTTTACCTCAGTATCTGTACACCCAGCGTGCACGCTTGTCTTAACACAGTTTTCTTGTGCAGTATTACTTAAACTCTAAAATCAACATCAGGCAAATAGTAGATTCAGGGTTTTTATTAGTTTTCCATGTGAGCATTACAATTTATAATACATCATATCTAGTTTTACCTCCAGAATGAATCTAATTTAGTACATCATCGTATTAGTAGAAACAAGCCTGATAAGTGGGCTAAACTTCCAACTAGCATCTTCATATCCTTCAAACAAGGCAAGCTAGAATGTCAATCACTTTGCAGACATTTAGGTAGTGTTTCCCAAAAAACAACCCAGCCCCAAATTAAACTAGGAAGCATATACAATTTAAAGCAGGAAAGAGTCATTTGGTCCTTCCCTTCCCCCCAGTAGAATTTCATTAACAGCTATAGTTTTGCCTCATTACAGTTTTGGAATCTCAATTAAAAATCCTGGAGTCTGGATGGAATTGGAATCGCAGGCGCCAGTCGCCCTTGCCGGGCAGCACCTCCTTACCGGTAGCCAGGTCCCGGCTGGGTGTAGCCCTGGGGGCCGAAGGGCGGCCGGTTTCGGGCATAAGGGTTGGGCCCACTGGGCGGG
>VYXH01001547.1:32784-54334 GCA_013397275.1 Burhinus bistriatus | reverse complement strand
TTGCTGCGAGGGGGTCTGCTGCTGGCTGTAGCCGGCTGGAAAGGCAAAGAGCGAGGCGGGGTGAGAGAGAGCAAAGAACCAAGGGCCACTGCAGAAATACCTGTTTGTTTGTTTACCGTGACAAACACAAAACAACACGGTAAGCACAGAGAAGGCAAACCAAGAACAAACTGCAAGTTTTCCTGCCTTTCCCGTAAGCACGCTGCCTGGTTTTGGTGCACGACCGTGGCAGCACAGCAACACTGAAAATAGTACGAAATAGTTTTCCCGTGACTGAAAGAAGTCAAAAAAAAAAAAAAAAGACAAATAATATTTTACCGTCACGTCACATGAAAAATAAAAAGCCTTCATTGGCAAATGAGGCAAAACGCAACCTTCTTCCCAAATAAAAACTCAAAACTAAACTGTCATGAAAATAGCGCCAGGATTTAATGTAAGTCATACCTTTGGTTAAATCATAGGTGTTTTCAGTTCTTTGGGGTTAAATATGAGAGAGTTGTGCAGACCAGAATACTTTAGCTCAAAACTTCCATTTAAACATCTCCCAAACTTGATTGTTCTGTATAAAACCAGCTTCCAAAAGGAATTTCTCTTATTGAAGACTTTAAAATGACACAAAGTTCTTTTATGAAGAAATAGCTACTTTTATCCGTCATGAAACACACCTGCAGCTACTTGCAATGAAACCTCTCCAGTGACTGGAATCCTGTCAGCATTAAACACCAGACACACAAATTATTAAAAGTGCACAGCCCTAAATGGAAAGAGTAAGGATTGAAGAATGCACTGGAGTAAATTCTGAAACTCACCTTGACACTGGGGACAAAATTTACTCATGAGACAAACCTCCAAAGGGTCCATTTTTACTACCATGAGTAAGTAACCACATTGTTGCCTAGGAGATCTACTGGCACAGGAATGGATCCTGCTCTTGGGGGACATGGGTTTGAAAGGAGACAATACTCATGGGAACAACAGCAAAACAAAAACAAAAAGTGCCAGGAGTCAAGATCTTCAAAGGCTGCTGCCAAGAGATCCTCAAAAAAAAAGACTGTTTCTGAAGGATTAGGTTAATCGTGAAATAAGTTATGAGAAACAGAGGAGCCCCAGATCAGTTTTGGTGGTGTTTCATTCTTACTTGAAGATGTTGTTGATTAGAATGCCGAACTCACACTGCACTGCAGCTTTCAGAGGAACTTCTCCAGTAAAATAATGAATTAGATGATGGTAGGATGAGACTAGAAAGCAGATGGAAACTCCTCCCCGCCCTGCCCCCCCCAGTTTTTAAGCCTAAAGAAAGTCAGATAGACCCTTCTACTTCCACCAGGCTTGTTACTTCTTCTGAAATTGGACTTCAGAAAGTCTGTCACTGTCTTCTAATTACAAATGTAGGGGTGAGAAATCTGCAGATAACAAGATACCATTTAGTGACCCCAAATCAACCAGCTCTCACACAGTGCACAGGAACAAGGGCTGAGGCACAAATCTTCAGTTCCAAGTTTTCTAGTGTTCTTATCCAAGATAAACATGGAATTTCTTCATAAGCTCCTCTACGTGAAAACTGATGCACTCCCACTGTATATATTGCACACCAAAAAAAATGGCAATACAGGCTCTATTCTGAGTCACTTAATGGTATGGGAGTCTTTTGTTTAGTTTAAGGAAGATTGTTTAAAACAAGGAATGATAAATGCTTTGTATCATTTTCTTAAAGTATTCAACAACTTGCAATTTGTTATGGAATCTGTGTTATAGGTTCATCCCTGTACTTTAGCTGGATTACGATTCCTAGCATATACTATGCATCATTAGATGCCAGGTGCTTCTAAAGTAAATAACTGAAAGTTCTGAAGTCAAGTTTATTTTGGGGTTATGCAAATGCCAGCTTTTCCTATTTGACTGCACATAAACCACTAATGCACTAAAATGTTCTTCTGCTAAAAGTCTACTGGCACCTTTACTTGAGGTATCAGCAAAATCACCAACTAAAAAAACCTATCACTTGAAAGTGTCTCTGAAATTACAGTATTTATAATAGCTAAGGATTTACTAAATGACAACTATAATCAGTGTTTACTCCACTAGATTTTGTACATGGAGATCACAGAATCATAGAATCGCTAAGGTTGGAAGGGACCTTTAAGATCATCAAGTCCAACCATTAACCTAACCTGACAAAACCACTTCTGAACCATATCCCCAAGTACCACGTCTACCCTTTTTTTAAACACCTCCAGGGATGGTGAATCCACCCCCTCCCTGGGCAGCCTATTACAATGTTGGATAACCCTTTCAGTGAAAAATTTTTCCTAATATCCAACCTAAACCTTGCCTGGCTTAACTTGAACCCATTTCCTCTCGTCCTATCACTTGTCACTAGGGAGAAGAGGTCAGTCCCCATGTCTCTCCAACCTCCTTTCAGGTAGTTGTAGAGAGTGATAAGGTCTCCCCTCAGCCTCCTCTTCTCCAGGCTAAACAGCCCCAGTTCCCTCAGTCGTTCCTCATAAGACTTGTCCCCCAGACCCCTCACCAGTTTTGTTGCCCTTCTCTGGACACGCTCCAGCACCTCAATGTCTTTCTTGTAGTGAGGGGCCCAAAACTGAACACAGTACTCGAGGTGGGGTCTCACCAGTGCCGAGTACAGAGGGATGATCACCTCCCGAGTCCTGCTCACCACACTATTCCTGATACAGGCCAGGATGCCGTTGGCCTTCTTGGCCACCTGGGCACACTGCCGGCTCATATTCAGCCGGCTGTCCACCAACACGCCCAGGTCCTTCTCCGCCGGGCAGCTTTCGAGCCACTCCACCCCAAGCCTGTAGCGCTGCATGGGGTTGTTGTGACCCAAGTGCAGGACCCGGCACTTGGCCTTGTTGAACCTCATACCATTGGCCTCGGCCCATCGGTCCAGCCTGTCCAGATCCCTCTGTAGAGCCATCCTACCCTCAAGCAGATCAACACGCCCGCCTAGCTTAGTGTCATCTGCGAACTTACTGAGGGTGCACTCGATCCCCTCGTCCAGGTCATTGATAAAGATGTTAAAGAGAACCGGCCCCAGCACCGAGCCCTGGGGAACACCACTTGTGACCGGACGCCAACTGGATTTAACTCCATTCACCACCACTCTCTGGGCACGGCCATCCAGCCAGTTTCTTACCCAGCAAAGAGTACACCTGTCCAGGCCACGAGCAGCCAGTTTCTCCAGGAGAATGCTGTGGGAAACTGTGTCAAAAGCTTTACTAAAATCCAGGTAGACGACATCCACAGCTTTTCCCTCATCCACTAAGTGGGTCACCTTATCGTAGAAGGAGATCAGGTTTGTCAGGCGTGACCTGCCTTTCACAAACCCATGCTGACTGGGCCTGATCACCCTGTTCTCCTGCATGTGCCGTGTAATGGCACTGAGGATGATCTGTTCCACGACCTTCCCAGGCACTGAGGTCAGAATGACCGGCCTGTAGTTCCCAGGTCCTCCTTCCAACCCTTCTTGTGGATGGGTGTCACACTTGCCAACCTCCAGTCAATTGGGACCTCCCCGGTCAGCCAGGACTGCTCATAAATGATGCAAAGTGGCCTGGTGAGCACTTCCGCCAGCTCCCTCAGTACCCTCGGGTGGATCCCATCCAGCCCCATAGATTTGTGTACCTCCAGGTGCTGAAGCAGGTCCCTCACCATTTCCCCTTGGATTACAGGGGCTTCATTCTGCTCCCCATCCCTGTCTTCTAGCTCAGGGGTCTGGGTACTCAAGGTCATCATTCTAGATGCAAGAAATAGGGGCCATCTTTATCTACCTCTGATATTTAAGGAAGCTAAATTGGGATGTTTTAGTCACTTACTTGCTAGTATCCCAAGACTGCAGAAGTTAATCCTGAAGATGGCTCGTACTTCAGGCAATTCATTTTGCCTGCCTTCCTAACAGTGCGTTCTGCTGATTAATACCAAAGTCTGCTTTTGGTCACAATCAAGTAGGACTGAGATACCTGAACTCCAACTATGTATTAAAAAGACAGACAGCTACAGCGTTCTCTTGCTGGTGATTTTTGAACCATGCCAGTTCCCATCAGAACCACAGGCGCTTGGGCTGCTCAGCGCCCAGACCTGCCCACAGGTTCAAGAACCGATCCTCACAGAGTCGGGCACTGAAGAAGAGGTTCTACAGCTAAACCGCCGTTTGAGAGCTGCTTACCTGGGTACTGCATACCGTACTGTTGCTGGGGCTGAGCCTGCGGCTGCTGAGCAGGATAACCAGGCTGTTGATACTGTTGATACATCTGACCTATGGATTAAAAACTTATTTAGTTGAAACCCAGTACCCTAGCTATATTATAAACACACAGTGAACAACATCCTAACAGTTTAAAATCACAGAAACAAACCCTCTCACAACATGTAAAACTTTTTTTAAAAAACCTGAACGCAGTGAAGTTTGAGTATGTTCTACCTAATTACCATTCTGAAGATTAAATGATGTTTAACTCCAACAGAATAAATAGTTCTGATTTGGTATGTGGGGCTTACTATTTCACATTTTCAGAGGATGCTAGAGGCCATGCACCTTAATTAACACTACTCGGGTGGGTAACAGCGCAGGAATCTCCAAGTGTCTCGATAACTGCTGCAGAACTTACACGGTAAATTAAAGTACTTCAAAAGTTAAACATGTCTTCAGACTGTCTGTTTATATTAGGTTTTTAAGACCATTTCTGCATCAGAGTACTGTAAGCAGAGTGGTACATTATTTATTCTGACCACATTTTCCAGATAAGTCATCCATCTCTTAGTATCTAACTTGCTTAGAGACCCGGGGGTACACACCCTAAGGCAAAACCAAAACCATACATTCTTAAGCTTGGGTATTCCGAGCCAATGCTAATTTTTCCTAAATTCACTGTTCCAAATTTCTTGGCAAGAAAAGACAGAATATTTGTTTATACTTAACCTATGGGCCCTGCTTAGGCTTTACACTTCTGCTGTTTTTCAATTTAATAACAGGCACAGTCAAAGAACCAAGACAATTATCTGACAAAACTAAAGCTTAGCTGAACTGGAGCAGACATGGAAACTTTACTATTATAAGGTGCTGCCGTACTATTATTCATTCTGCAAAGATCAGCAGACTGTATAAATGCCCTGTAAGCTGTATCTTCCAAATTGTACAAGACAAAAGCAACTCTGCTCTGCTCCAAGTCCTCCCAGGCCCCTGTGCATGCTGTTTTAACAGAACTCCTTATTTCGTCTTTTCTCTGCAGTCCTTGCAGCTGAAAGCAATGGTATTTTACATTCACACTAAGGTGTTCAAAATATTTTATATTGGTGCAGACGTTGAAAATATATTTGGTATGCAATTATTGTGGGATGAATAGAGTGCCAAACACAAGATCTGAAGAGAATTTAAGCCTGTTAGCTTGATAATTAAAAATTAGAAACTCAGAATGCATGTTTTTTGTTTCTTAAACTCAGTTGTTATAGGGAGGTTCTGGGAGAAGAACCAGGAGGCTGCCTACAGGCTAACACAGAGACCATACTGGCACCTGCTGGAGACCCCAGGTAAAGGGATATGAAAGAAACGGCATGGAGTTTTTCCAACGCTTTCTGACAAGGCTTGCTGTCTTCACGACGGTTGAAGTGTTAGTGAGGAGCAGAGAAGTGTTCCAGTGCCGTTCAAGAAAACATGCTTAGTTTACAGCCAGGAATGCAGTCAAGGATCCTATGGGTCCTTAAACACACAATTTTCCCTGTCACTGGATTTCACTCTGAAAACACATGAGCTCTACAGCATCAGTGTCTGGTTTTGTACTTAGTGCTTATTGCAGTCAAGGATCTGCCAGCATTTACCATTGTTCCTGTGCACTGAAACAGCCATTTTAGCTTGATTCAGAAAGAAGACCAAATAGGTATATAGTCACAACATTCCCTTCCCTAGAAGACCATGGAGTGCTTACGTGAATGAACTTTTACATCTGTTTTAGCAAAGACTAAAAAAAGTGTCCACATCTATGTGTAATTGGTTCCTGTGTGTTCAGCGACGATTTAGTGGTACAAAAGCACAGGCATGCCACAAGACACAGCACTATACTGAAACTTTTTTGTTGTTTTAATTCAAACTAGTGAATGCTTAAAACTTTATCAAGGGAGGCAAGCCATTCATTAGGTATCTGCACAGAGAAGTGAGGTGACTTTGTATTCACAAATAATAACTAATAACCAATTATAGTCATCATAACATAATTTATTGGCAAAGAATGCCATCAAAAAATAATCCCTGATATATCAGAATGATTGACACACAATTGGCATCGCCGTTTTACTTATAACCTCAAAATACTGGGAAGGTGGAGGCGAAGCACATCTTGGGGTGTTTTGGTTTTTTAAGAAGTGAACTAATATTTTAAAACTAGTTTCTAACAAGAACATGCTCTCTACCAGCAGTGCCATTTGTGTGAGCCAATCCTATTGAAAACCTAACCATCAACATATATCCAAAGTTCTGGCTGGGCCACGGCCCTGCATGGGTTCTCAACTTGGCTGCACAAGTGCAGGAAGGGAGAGCAGGACAGGACAACAGGGGTCCCTAGTGTACCACTGGACCGAGGTGCTACCAAACAGTGAAGTACGGAAAGCTACTCCATGTTTCAAAGGAAAGTCCTTGAACACTTTGGATAAAAGCAACTTAGCTTATGAAAAAAATTCAGAAGCTGGTAATCACACATATATTACCCAGGTTTGGTAAGAGACTGCTCTTTACCATATGCATACAATGGACAGCATAAGCACTCCCACTAGTATTTCTGATAAAGTGCAATAATGACTTCTGATCTCCTCTCAAGAACTGACCCATCCTATTTTAGCCATAGAGTGAAGAAAATATAATACTTCATGTATTTCAGTGGGCAATAACAAAAACTGCATGAAAAACGGACCAAAACCTTCATAATTAGCACTGTTGTACTTTTACATGCAAAAAAAAGGACTTGGACAAAAGTATAACACGTTTCAGTGTTTAAAAAAAAAAAGCCACTCTACTTTCCTTGACTCAAGTTTAGAAAAATCATTACATCTACTCTGATACACAAGCCTAGACAACTTCTTTCCTAAATAAGATGAGTTTTGCTGAAACTACTTTTCCCTTCTCTGGTGTTAGCAGCCATTCAGGATTCCAACCTACTTCTGCTAGTGTTTTTAAATGTTTCACTTTTTTGTTTCAGTTCCAGTTTAACATCAACACTTTAAAAACTCATACCTTATTGTTTAAAGTAAAAGGCTAAATTCATAAAATACAAGTTCAGTAGCTGAGAGTGTATTTTTTCAATATTAAGTTTTCTAGCTGCTGACAGAAGAACCTGAAGCACTTTTTTCCAAAAGTAACTTCCACACACATCAAAAGCCAAACAGTTATTTTATCTTTAATCTACAAAGATGCCTCTTGCCATGTCATTTATACCCCTTGACTAATTCTTAGGGAAGTAACAAAAAAAAAAAGCTGACAGCAGCAAAATAAGTGTTTTATAAGCTCCACTGCAACCAACAGCATTCAGGTCTGCTTCAATATTATGCCTAACTGTAAGTAGCTTGAATACTCTGCTCAATCAAAATGTTACTGATGCCCTTCAGGCAAGATATTCCAAGTGACCATGGATACTGTCATGACTTTCAACTAGGGAAGTAACGTTTACCTTGGCATTATGTCAGTATAGAAAGCAGCAGAGGGTTATAGCTTGCTTCTACGCTAACACAGAAACAACTTTATATTGTACTTCATGCAGAGGTAGAAATACCAAAGCAAGTAATTCCACAGACAGTTTCATCTAGAACTATGCAGGTCCAAAGTCTCAGTGCTCTTAGAAAATATCAATAGAAAAATGATGCCCAAATGTAGCAAACCTCTGGATATGTTTATTTTTAGAAATCAAGTAACATGTAAAAGGGCACAGTACAAAGGAATCTGAATATCAGAGTTTAGACCTTAAGCTTTAAAGGAGAGCCAAGGGAGGCTCTCAAGGGTAACATAGGAAAAACTACAATGCATATGAGATAGTTCTAAAGTTTCAGCTGACTAGCACAGAGCCATACGTAGTAAAGAAGCAATGCAGTAATGGCTCCATTTTGTTAGATAGAAATGATGAGTAAACAATGTTTTTAATTCACAGTAGACAAGCCAACAAACTGTTAGCCGAGTGAAAGCTTGACACAATACACAGGGTATGATATGTACTAAGGTTTTCAGACAGCTTTGAAGTGCAGCGTACATAAATCTGCCTTACAGTAAAATGAGCACGGATGCAAGTAGAAAACAGTACCATGAAAATCCTCCTCATGTTACATCGCCTACCCTTTTAAATAAAGCTACTGCTCCACCTGCCGTTTCTATATTGAACAGCATGTGAGAAAAAAAAGTTTTTCTGCCTAGTGCCACAGATGAATTTGCAGTTTGGTATCGACTTTGGGTCTGTTAATTGGAAGTCTTAGCTACTGATCACTCAGATTCAGACACCATCATTCGTGTCTTAAATAGTAGAAAAACCTGCTGCTTACCTTCCACCTGACCAGTCTGTGGCTGTGTTGTGGGGTACGGTGGCTGCTGTGCCTGAACACCAGGGGGGTGGGCTGCAGAAGAGGAGGAAGCAATGCTGTCCGGTGTTCCCGATCGCTCTTCTGCAGGGGCACTGGGTGGTCCTGGAGGACCAAGAACAAAACAACAGTATAAGAAATGAACAGTTTGAATTAAAAAAGCCAAATACAAGACCATTCCCTTGCAAAGTTTAACATTTTTTTTCCAGTTTTCCATAGATTTCTATCTGAGAGTGTCATGCCCAAGCTAAAGCTAAATATATTTGCACATCTAAACTTCCCTTTGAAAATATTTTGAGGGGGAATTTTTCACCTGTCTCTAGGTCACTCAAATGTCACCCTTCCGAGGACCGTGACCCATTTGTGGGATAAAACCCTGTATGACAACATGGTTTTTCCACAGCTTCAAGCATTAACCTTGCACACATACACTGAAAACTTGCTATGTTTGGACAGAATACGCACCTATTCTTTCTCATCTGGAGCAAAGGTGCAAGGCTGCGTGATACTGTTCAAATGCACTAGCATTTTACTGTGGCCCGCGTGGGCCCAGGTAACAAAGTGTTTTACCAACAGTCATACAGCATGTGAACACAAAACCTCCAAGGAGTGTGTTAAATTCGCACTCCTGGACAGGATATGGCAGGCTTCAGTCTAAAAGCAATTGTCTCCTTTGATAATTCTGTAAATATTCCAGCTAGCAGGTCTTGTTTTCCTTTTCATAAGACATATTCTTACCTGACACCTGATCATCTGTCAAGCCAAACGCTGACATGACATTCTTGCTGATTTCATCCTGGTTCTTTAGTGGATCAAATGCAGACATACTTGCTGCTATAACTTGAGTAGATGGCTTAACATTAGAGTCAGCAGCAGCAGGCTTTTCTTCCCTACCATCTACAGCATCTACAAAACAAAATGCCCAGTTTTTAATTTTTGAGAACTGAAACACCGTCATACATATATATTGTACTACAGCAAGTTTAAAATTGCATGGTTGTGGGGATTTTTTAAATGTTTTAACTGTTGAAATGCTTATGTTAGGATAACAGTGATTAATCAGTGATGTATTTGAAACTGATGAATCACAAAGCTTAGGTTTCATTGTGCAGTTACTTAAAGATACGCTGACACTGTGGAATATCAGTATCATGTATCACTTTGTCTTAAATTCAAAGGTACAAGGCTCCTGCTTCAACAAATGGTTCTGGTATGACTTGCTAACAGAGAATTCAAAATTAGGAAAATTTAAAGGACAGGTTCCAGTTTATTATAGTGTTTTATCAACTGCAGTTTTTGTTTTGTTCTATCCCCTTCTCCCCGAATTCTTTCCAAACTGACAGGTGAAGTTTGTCTCTTTGCAATTATACAAGTAACACTGAGACATTCAGAAATCCCCTACCCAATAGAGCGCTACATTTTCTCTTAAAAATAAACACTTGCAGGTAAGGTTTAGACTGGGTAGTTTTGTTTACACTCTAAGATCATCACCCTAACCTCCTTCCAAATGGTTTATAACCAGAATCCACGGTATTCCACTGAAATTAGTAATTCTTTCTATTGTAGGAACAGGGGCTGGGATTTTTTTTAAACAAAAACAATAAAACTTCAAAGCATAAAATACAAAAGCAGCGTTTCCTAAAAGGAAGGCTAGAGTTCTCAGTTCGTCTCTTTACTCAGAACACTGTACTCCATGACTTTCTGTCATTATTTTCTGTATCCAGCTTATCCAAAATCTGTCATTAAGCACACAGAGATAATAGTTTTTCTAGTACAACAGCCCTGAAAACTGGGAGAATAAGACTTCCTTCCCCATTTTGTCCTCCCTCCATAATCCTTTCCCATCCCTATCTGCACCCTTATGCTGCTTACCCTGAGACAGCTCTGATGCTGGTCTGAGCTCAAAATGTGGATTCAATTTCCTAACTTGGCAAAAAACGTGGATATAATTTTTGCTGAATTGGCTTTTTACTGTTTCAGTGAATCAAACTTGCTTAGCAACATGACAAGATAAGCACCAGAGCTAGCCCAAAGTAAGCAGTGGGGGTGCTCAGATGGGAGCAAGAACTCTTCAGCAACAACAAACTATTAATTCAGCTCAAAGCCCTCTCAAAATGTTGTTGTGACTCACGAGTGTTACAGCATTTTCATAAATTGCAACAAAACCTCAGACTTTGAAGTTTTATTCCTAAGTTCACTTAGCAGTTTACTCCAGATAATTTGAATAAAAATTCTACCTCTGAAATAACTGAAGCATTAAAAATTAAGTTCTGTACCATCAAGCAACAATTAAGAATGATCACAACCAGTATTCAAACCTCCATTTTTCACTTTTTCAAACTGAACACAACTCCGCACATCAAACCAAACCGTTCTTTGCCAGGCTGCCTACCACTTTCAGGCAGATTAGTGGAAAGTCCTGGTTCAGCTGGTGGTTCTAAACAGTCCAGTAAACGATTGACTTTATTGCGAAGTTCTATCAGCTCTCGACGCAGGTATTTCACCTGATTAGATTCTAGGGGTCTTGGTTGTCCATTCACTGCAAAACAGCAATTAGATAAATTTAAGACCGTAGTAACATTTTGACATTCAGTTTAAAATTGAAAAAAAAAAAATCCGAACTTTTACTTGCTTGTAGCATCATCATCCTCTGTGGAATTTAAAGTGACACAGTTCAGTCAACACAGACTAAACTCATTCTAGAGCCTACTTTTCCTTTAATATAATCTCAGTTCAGCATAATCCACAGTACTAGAACTGCAGAGTAAAGTCTGCAGTAAAGTTTCTACATTGTTTACTCATTTCCGTGAATATACCCTGAACACCACAAATATCATACTTGGTTGTAGAAAGCTGTCTCTTTAGAAAGTACCTTTAGAACTAAGGCAGCACACACAACACTGCTGCAATTCATGAATAAGTTCAGGGTTCACTTTAAAGGCTGTTTGCTATTCATTGGAACTATGTGCTAATTTACCAGTAGTAGCTTGAAAATAAAGAACTATTTTATACAAAGGCCAAAGGGTAAATGTTAAAATCTATTCAACTTTAAGCAACTAATGTTAGTTTTTAGCAGTGTACTAGTAACACTGCAAGTTTATCATCATCTTAAATTTCTCACGCACCTGTGAAGAAAACCCACAAATGCTTAAGAGTGGAAAATAACATGGAAAATAACTTTAAGAAAATACAATTGACCATATATATATATATGTATGCCAAATATGTTAACCAATCTTATAAAAAGAAATTGTTTCAGTTTCCACAGGTTCAGATGTCACAGAAAACATGAAGAGAGAAAATAGCTATCATGTATTAATCCAGTATTTTTAACTTACTGATTTCATTCTTCTGAGGTGACGAACTGAAAGTTTTTAGTACCTTCCAGCAAAGCCCACTGCCTGAATTTTAATAAACATTATTAGGGGGAGAAAAAAAGATGAAAAATCTTCTACACTTACCAAACAATGTCAGCTTAAGTATCCTACTGCACTGAATTGCAAAGGAAAGATCTGAGCTATCAAAAATTGTTATAAGATCGCCATCTGCAAAGAACATGAAAGAGTTAGATTAAAAGCAAAGCCTATTAACTACTGAACTTCATACTAGGGCAGAAGTGTTACTTCATTACTAAAAAATAACACTATTTGATTTTAAAGCTACTAGAAAAAAGTTACCAATTAACACTATCACAAAAAGGGTACCATACCTCATTATATGGAGGATGAGAAAACTGAAGATGTGGAAGTAGTAAACAGAGGGGGTTTTCTGTCATTACTAAGTAAGGCTTATATCCTTGCTTCCCTGAGCTACAATCAGAGACATACACTGCTGATTTAAAAAGCATCTAAAGTAACTTGGGTAGGAAGAATTATTTCTAGAATTAGGAACACTTACCAAGAAAAATGAAGTCCTCAAAACCAGTTTTTTTTAAAATCATATCACAAGAAAGCAACAAGTTCGACTTGTACATAACACAACACAAAAACATTTATTATTTTAGTATGAGAGTCAGTGTGCAGGGAAATTATGCGCAGAAGGTAAGACAGAAGTATGACTGGCTCCAAAAGGGATTCTTCTGACATTAGCCCTTTCAAAGTTCCATATAGCTCGTAATTTTTTTATGTTTGCATACAGGATGAAATATTAGAGCTAAGAGTTCCCAAAGGCCAGAAAGAATGATGCTGCCAGCTAAGAGTTACATGCCCATTTCAAGTGGCTCCAAAACTGTACTGTTCATGAACAGACAGGAGAGTCAAGATAGATAGCACAAGCCAATCTTGATTTAATTTTTAAAAACCCAAATATGCACACAAACTAGGGAAAATATTAAGTGACAGGAATGCTTTCTCAGGTTATACTCAGAACACTAAGGCGCAAGATTGATTTTCAACAAGGGAACAATAATGAAGTTCCTGTGTAAAAGTAAGTAGTAAAGATATCTATCAGCCTTAAATCACAAATAGGAATGAAGATACAAAGATGTCAAAGTTGTCAGAACAAAACTTTTCTCTCAAACCAGCAATCTGACATGAAGTCTCAACTCTCAGCCATTTATTTTTGTGTGGCAGGTTTCAGAGAACTCCCATCCCGGTGCACCCTAATGAATCTGCACACTGCCATCAGACACAGAAACTATGTAAGAACTGTACGGGATCCTTTATTCTCAAACACAAAGGGCCATGCATAAAGCGCTGAACACCTGTAAGCCTATTAATCCCCAAAAGAGACACCAAGTTCCCATTAAGTCTGGTGTCTCACAATTTTTAACCTGAGTCAAGACAATAGACGACCATGTAACATCTTGCTTGCTCAACAAGATCATGGATGAAACAAAACTATTTGCTTTGGCAGGATGGATTGTCTCCTGTTTTAACTACTCAACAGATTATTAATATATTAATAGATTGAATGAACACAAAGGAAAGAGTAGGAACGCATTATCAGGAAAAAGTGTGTACTGGCAGAGGGAAAGAGAAGGGATAGCAGGACCACTTCCTTCCGGAACAACTTGATGACCAGGAACTGACATGAGACACTCTCTAGTGAAGCTTAACCTTCAGAAGCAACAATGTTAGACAAATGACACACAGCTTGGAAGAAAGCTGACTCCAGGCTACCAATGTTCCTCCCTAAAACACTGTTACAAGGAGGCTCTGTGGACAGGCACAGAAACATTTTTTTAGTTACAGGTGACTGTCTAAAAATTCTGAGGTATTCCTTAGGCATTGGTGACAAAGATCCAGCTCTATAAAAGTTACGGTTAAAAATTTCAAATAAATAGTAATGCTTCAGTATGAATAGTCATAAAACACATGATAGCAAGTTGAAAAACAAAACCTCGAAATTTGAAGAATTGTCATACCCAGACTACAAGTAACACCTCTGCAATGGAAGCTTTTCTTAGTATAGTACCATTAATAACACCAAACAATGCCCATCTGTCTTCAAAGTTGCTTCCTAACAAAACAAGGAATCTTACAAATACTAACAAACTGATGACATAAAATACTTTTCAAGTATTCCAGAAGGAAATATTATTGTCTCCGAAGATTTTTTTTGTATCCTATGTCCTCTTTGCACTTTCACAATCTCAAAAAACATTGGTTGATGGCAATACCAATCCTGAATTTGCTGAGTAGAGACTGGAAAGCCTCCAAGAACGGAGGCTCCAAAACTCCACTAGGCAACCTGCTCCAGTGACACACTGCCCTCCTGGCCAAAACTCAGGCTCAGCCTCTCAAACTGCAGTTTATGACTGCTTCCACCTGGTGCTACTGAGAAGAGCTCGGATTCAGTGGTCTTTGCAATTTCCACTTAATTAGCTGGAAGCTGCTACTAAGCTCTGCCCTCAGCTTCCTCTACACCACACTGAACGAGCCCAGGTCCTCCAAATGCTCCCTGCAGGCCACTTGCCCCAGGCCTCTCACCATCCTTACAGCATACTGCTGCATCCTCTCCAGTTTCTCTAAGTCTTTTCAGCCTGGAGTGCAGGGGGCAAAAATGAGCACAGAGTTCTCAGTGAGGCCTCACCAGTGCCAAGGGGAGGGTAAAAGCATCCTTGTTTGCTATTATGATCCCTAACAAGGCTTATAGAATCAGACCCTAAACAAGTAACTTTCATAAAGACATGAAGCATTCTTCTGAACACTCAGAGCATGCACATGAATGCTGAGAGTATCCAGATGCAGTTGTAGAAGTAGTGGAAATCCTTAGATGAACTTTATAAAAGATGAAGACAAACATTCCTCCAGGTTTGGAGGAAAAAAATGAGAAAATGCAAATAGCTACAACTTATATATTCCAATGCTTCTAATGACTGAAATAGATTTAAAGAAGAACCTTATCTTAGTTGAAACAAAGTCAAGAATACCACAGTCCTCATATGACAATCAAACTGAAGCCTGGTTCCACTAACTTTTTCCTTAACCGTTTCCAGCTTCCTCTGATATTAACACTGTTTAAATGTTCTTACTAGTGATCATCATCTAAGATAACATACACAGAAATGTCATGTCACAGTGGAGAAGTACATTCTGAGACAGAAGAAGATAAAATTAGGCCTCTAGGCTGTGAAATATAAAACAAACCCATTATTACAGTCTCCATCATACATCATTATCGTCTTCAAAAACAGGCAACATAGAGGCACACAAAAACAGAGAACTATATTTAAAGAACAGGTAAGAACGCAAAAAAAGGGACTAGAAGCTTTAACCTAATGAAGAAGCATCCATCAATCTCCTTTCACCTTTCCCATTCCAGAACGAAAACCAACATTGTGGTAAGAGGAAAAACAAGACCACCAGAAATCCATTGAGCAGTCTCCCACTAGAGATCAAGACCCAAAATATCAGCCCTTCATTGAATATCAATTTTGATGAGCTCAAAAGCTTCATGAACCTGAAAAAACTGTCTCAGGGTAATTCAAAATGAAATTTTATTGCCTAGATGTAGGAACAAATTTAACATTTTAGGTACCACAGACAGTGCTAAAGTTTCCTAGAGCTATTAAGAAAAATGAACCTGAATGCTTCAGTAATGTATCTCTTTTACTGTACACCAGCATAATTATTACACAGTCTTTGATCTAAGAAACTTTGGATTTTATCACTTCATTCTGAGTTTCATTTTATGAACACCATCCTTCTCTCCCAAATTAAGTTACTTATCCATGCCCCACATTGACACTCAAAGAGGAAAAACCCTCAGAACCACAAGTCTCTTTCTACGCATCTCAAACAAGGCCTTATTCATTCTGTAGAAGCTCTTTCTTAACGTTGCATTTGTTTAGCACTAATGACTCAGATTTTCTTTGAAACAAACTATGTACAACCAATGCCCAACAGATTCAAATTGAAGAAGAATGATTACTTTTAAAAAATATTTCAGGTGAAGTTTCTTCTCGTCTTTACTGATGGAGGAAAACATAATCAAGAATTACTACTACACAAATCCAGTCTTGTAAGAGCTTGCACTAAGTCATATATGTTTATTCACTCCTCACCTTCAAACCTGCTCTATCACTGAAAACACCAAAAAAATGGTTAAATGAGTGGACAGCAGAGAAACCTGCAATAGCATCAGCTTCCTGCAACAGCAAAAAAATGAACTTTGAGCTAGCTGGTATTTCAGGAAAACAGGAGGAAATACTATGTTAAAACAGGGTAATCACAAGAGATACAGCTTCTATTGTCTGATTCAAAGGATTTCACAAGAAATCACTTGCATTTGCCAACGACTTTGGAGAATTCTGAAGAGGTGAATTTCACAGTTTCTGTCCTTAGGTAAATCATATTGGAGCAACAGTAGTAATTAAACCTCAACAGTAGTAATTAAACCTTACCTTCATCTTTATATTTTATTGTGACTTCATCATTGCTCAGAAGTTTTCCTCGAAAAACTCTTTGCATCATTAGCACCAATTCATCATAGGTGATATCTTCATTATGAATAGGAATTCTCCTAATATCTTCGCCAAGCTGAGCTTTGATGATCAGCTTCCCACTTAAATCCAGCTGCCCATTCATGGTGGATTCCTTATTGCCTGCAGACCTGTTAACAACAAAACATTAACAACATTTTAGAAAACTAAACTGTTAGTTATTTAAATGTATCTGATAATAGCTCTGAAGTTCTCCACCTTTGGAAAGCTTTACTGTTAGGAAGCTCTCCAGAGAACCTCTCTCGGACACATTCTATAATGCACTAATTTCTCAGACAATAAAGTGCACAATACACTAACTGATGTCGCAAACAAAGGAGAACTCTGTAAGATCGGACACTTCAAATCAACAGTTACCACAGTTCCCAATGCTCAGAATTTAAAAGTAAAGATTTTTAAAAGGTCAGACAGCTTTTAAATATGTGTGACAGTCAGAAATGTCAATTTTTTTTATTTTTTTTTTTTTAAAGATATCAGCTGTAAGCTGTCATAGAAAAAAAAAGCTGTAAGGGAACTAATATTTCCTAGGATTCACGTTTGAGATATATGTATACATCTCTCTCAGGGAAAGTGAAATTGTAGCAAGTCTCTCAGCCTTACAACATTATATTGGTTACATTATGATCTTACTATTTTTACATCCCCCATAATTATGATAACCAGCAAAGGGCGGTTTTTTTCCCCCCATTCAATAACAGACTGCCAGAACAAAATATCTTTGAAAGATTATAGGTGGTAAGGTGGTTTTATTAAGGGGATCAAGTTGAATCATGAATTATTTCATAAACAAATGAACAAATAAATGCAGAGCTGAACACTGGTTTTATTATATGAATTATCAGAACACATTGAGGCTTTCTCTACAGAAAGTAAGATACAAAGTCTTTCCTTTTTTGAAATTTTGACCGAGATGTTTTAACGAAGATTTTAGATTTTTAAAAGCTGCTCCATAGACCACACATTAGCTACTCATTAGGCTCTGAGCCACAAATTTGTTATGCAGTATACATGTTCAGAACAGTCAGTTACTCTCAGTGCTTTAAGAGAGGTGAACAACTGCTCCAACTTAAAAGGAAGTGCAACAAAGCCATCCTGTGTCCAAGCAGTTCACACCATATACTTCGGAGTTACATCTTTAACACTTTATGTAAGACAATTTAAAAATTACCACTTTGTATGAGGCACCTCTGTTGTTAAAAAACACACAAAGGCCTTATGTTTAAAAGCAAAACAAACTACAGAGAAGTTGCTGTGCAGATGAATGGAAGAAAAAAAAGATCTAGATAGCTGGTCAAATGTCCCCTTCTTTCTTCACTGTTTTGGACAGAGCCAAAACAATAGACCTGGAATGATGAGCAATTAAAGAAGCAGTTATCTTAACATCTGAAGTACAAGTACTGGAGATCTCAAAAGTAGGAAGCCCGATACATAGACATTTCCAAAGCCACATGCAGGCAAACATGCTGTTCATTCTCTTGTGCAAAAAGAATTCTTGGTAGAGATATGCTGGTATTTCTCCCTTACCTCTAAGGATGTTATAACACAGTGCTTTATGAGAAAACTGAATTTTGCTTTGGTCAGTGTATTTTTAAAGTACTACATTAAAAATTACTTCTCTCCTACCAGCAAAACAAGACACACAGCTAAAGCCTTTAATACATTGTACCTTGATGCATGTAAATAGATATAACTGTTTCAACAGCATTGCTTTGCATTAAAAAGATGTAGTATGATGCTATCTCTAGACTGCAATTCAATTTCTGGTTTTTTGGTAATTAATTTAATATAAAGCAAACATTTCATGCAAATCCCTTTGTTTAGCCGAATAACATCACAAAAAAAAACCCCGAACAAGTAACTACTGAACAAAACCCATTCTCCTAATCAGACATAACAGGAGGTAGGTGGATACAGTCTAATTGCAGAGAAAAGGGACCTGCAATTAACACAGGCAAGTTGCTGCTGAGACACTATGATGAAACAATGACGTTTATAACATTGTTAATGCTTGCTAACGCATTATTAATGTTTTGCAACACAGGAGTCTTGACTGCAGGCACATCAACTCAGTCTAATTAACACTTGTTTAAGTTTGTTGTAAAAGCACAGGTTTCTGCAGAAGTTTTTTTTTTTAATTTAAAGCATTAAAAAAATAAAATAGCATCCATCCACAGGTGTTCTTTCACCTCCTTTCCAAAAACATACATTTGTCATTACCTTGTCTGTCTTATTGATGCTGGATTATTGGACAGATTTCCCACCTCACTTTAGGACACAGTTAGGATAAGCCGCCATGCACTGTAAGTGGCACAAAACAGGAAGCTGCATCAGAAAAAAAAAACCAAGAAATATTTATTTATGGTCACACGTCCTTAGAATTGTACACTTCACATCAGTCTTTCACTTTAGAACATCTTAACGAATATACTCAACTAAAAAAAAAAGTCACTGTTTTATCCATAACGTAAAAACCAGATAAACACTTTTGAGTATTGTAGAGTTTGAAATTCAAATAAAACAGATCTTGAACAAGAATTTTCATTTGACAGAAGTTTATTTCTTCTAAGTTTTGTAACTGCATGTAAGAATTCCTAATAGTAATGCGTTCCTTTCCAGGACAGCGATCTTCCCCAGCAGTCTCAAAATATTCATTTGTATGGCCTCCATCTTAAAATCCCAGGTTAAGTTAAAGAAAATAAACTTCGATTGATTTATCAGTATGAAAACCTAGAAGTCCATTTCTTAGCTTCAGGCCGAAGCCTGTGTGACATTAAGTAGTGCGTCTTCAAGGGCAGGCTGCACAGCATTAGGACAGACTACCAAGAGGAAAGGAGTAGTAATGCCACTTTCCCACAGGAAGAGCTGCCAAACTGGGCAAAAAGAAGGAAATGTAGTCCGAAATACACAACAATTTAAAAATATGATCTGTCCTCAATTCAGCTTAAGATTGCACTTTTTCTGCTGGAAAGCCTATGTGATGAGCTGCCTGAAGTTCACACAGTCTACCTGTTTATTACATAAGTGCTTAATGCCCAGACCTACAAGACAATAATTTAGTATACAGACCTGTCCAATGGAGAACATAGCTGTGCTCCTCCCTCCCACCCAACAGACATACTCTACTCGGCACTCTTCTCCTTGTCTCTCTCACTCAAACACAAGGTTAATCTCAAACATCCAGAATCTGATTTTTAGATGATTCACTGCTAACCAGAGAAAAAAAGTAGGTTGCATGAAATTGGGCTTCCCAGCTCTCTTTAAACTCAACTGGAAGTAAACTGGAAGGGACAGGCACAAGACATACAGGTCGGAAGCAGAGAGCAAGTACACCACAGGCAACAGACAAAGCCCCTCTCTGGTTCTCATAGGCTGGCAGCTGCTCCCCTCATCCTGGGTATGAAATGTTCACCTTTAAAAAAGGCTGTACTCACTCCTGACAGGGACAGGGTAAGACTGTTGTGACATACTAAGAGACTACTTCTCTGGTTCCTCACTCACATTTTATGAAATGAATAATGCATGAAGATGGTGCCCCTTTCACCTCAACCTTGCTAACAGCTCCAGGTAAAATTTACTGCAATGGAAAAATATGGGATACAGATAATGCATCTAAGATTGGCTTAATTTAGAGAGTTCATTTAGCTACCATCTCGTGTTGTTCAAACTTTAGAACAGGGCACTGGTTTTGCTTCTTTGGCATTACAGTGTACGCTACTTAGAAACTGACAACAGTAAGAATCGAACCTCCTCTGTAATTCCTAAAGACACATTTTGGTGGATACACCTGAGCTCCTGTGGCCTTTCAACAGATTGAATGCATCATTTGTATCTTTGTGCAAGGAAACCAGTTACTGTAATGTACTTACAGAACTATAATGTCTTATTTACAAACGTTACAGAAATCCACTGCGTGCCTACCAACGATTACAAAAAAAGTAACAGGAGAGCATTTAAATACACTTTTTGTCCAACTGTTTTCCATTCTGCTTGGAGGTGTCCAGGTTTTAAGAGCCAGATTCTAAATACTGCAACTGCTTGCAACTGTTACAGAAAACTATATGAAATGTTCTAATTACTGAATTACACAACATTCAAGCTTTTCTTCCCCCACCGTGACATAGCTGAATGGAGGGCTCCCTTGAGAGAGCTCTTCAGAGAAGACATCCAGAATGCACACTAATGAGCTTTTTAACAGAATCAATCACAGCATCTACTTTCTTGAGGAGAAAAAAACAAACAAAATAAAAAAATTAACGTCTTCCCATTTAAGACAGACTATTTTTTCATAAAAATCACACTGACATCTTTCTAACTCTCCTAGTGTACCACATGCATTTTAGAGGTACAGATTTTTTTCTTCCCCTCTTGGCTCACTTTCCATTCACATCATGCACCAATCTAAGTGGCGCATATGGACAGTGACTGTCCAACCTAAGCCAGTCACTTCAGGATCCCTTCTAAAGCCATGATGTCCTAACCCCGTTGGACTTCACTACTCTTTTTGCATTGCAACAGAGAAAACCAGCCTTGCCTAAGCAAAGGAAGAACACGCACTCCTGCTTCACTTCTTCCTCTGTCAAAACAAGGCCAAGGAACAACAGGGTGAAACACACAGAAACAGGGCCAAGCAGCACTGTCTCCCAAACCCCCCGTCGAGGGAGCCATAAGAGTTTTCCCAAGAGAGCTGGGGAGCCGGGGGAAAGGGGGACAGCAGAAAGGAGAAGAGCTCTTTTCAGTTTTTCTCCAGTTCCGATAAGGGCGGGCCCGACCCAATGGGGAGCAGAAATCACAGCCATTCCCTGCCGGGAAATGAGGACTCTGCAGTTCCCCTGGCTCCCAAGGGGGTAGACGCTTGGTGAGCAAGGGAGCACCCTCCTTGCGGAGGGCGGAGGGAGGGGAGGCCTCTGCCAGCCCTCACCCCCGCTTCCCCAGGCCGAAGAGGCCGGCGGGCGGTGTCTGCCTCCCTCAGGCGCGGCCGGGGGGACGAAAGGGGTCTCCCAGCCTCTCCGCCAGGGGCCCGCGTCGCCCCTGCAACCG
>VYXH01001547.1:0-32143 GCA_013397275.1 Burhinus bistriatus | reverse complement strand
GCCTCACCCGGCGCGCCCGGGCCCTCGCTGTCCGCCCCCCTCTTCCCTACGCTTGTCACCTCACTCTTTTCTGGCCCCTCTCCCGCACTCCCGGTAGGGGTGGTTTTTAGCCGGTGTTTCCCAAATAGCCAGTCTTTGAGGCAAAACCTTTCAGGCTCTCGCCCCAGAACATAAAGGCCGGTCAGCGGGCTGGTGCCATACCCTTGAGGTAAGAGTGACCCTCCCCCCCTTCTCCCGGCCCTCAAGGTGGCACGTCTCAAGCGCAGCCGAAGCATGGGAGGTGTGGCCGAAGCAACGGCAAAGGATGGTTCGGACAGAGCGCTGTAACAGGGGACTTGTTTTGGCAAGGCAAGTTTTGGCCCTCGTAGGCTGGCAGTGCCGGCATGAAAAAGCAGCCGTAAAATTCCACCGCAGTCGTCAAGACGAGGCCACCCTCACGCAGAGAGCCTGTTCATCCTCCAGTAGTCGTTGCCCTGATAAAGACTGCCATCTGCCCCGCCCTCCCGCCTTGCATTCGGAGCTTGAGCACTCAAGAGAGAAAAACGGGAATCTGGAGCCGATTTCCTGAGTTTTCTCTATGAAAGATGCAAGAATAGACTCCTAAGCGTGCCTCTCACAGGGCTGCTGGAACTGGACCTTCTGTTACTCCAGGATATTTGAGATTTCTGCTGGCTTTCTTCTTTTATAAGTGAAGCTACACGTGCTAGTACATATGACAGAAGTACCTATGCAGAGCTAGCTAAAGCACAACAGTAGTTAGTTATTACCTGGAGTTAGAGATGCCTCTGAAAAGACGCCTTTTTCTTTAGTGTCTTGAAAAGCAAGGCTTCCAAATGGCGATTTCTGCTGGGACAAGGAAAAAGTCACAGGAGTTTGATTTTTGTAGTATTTGTCTTTGCTTAGAGCTTTGTCTCTGCTTAGAGGAGTGTCATAACAAGTCCAACTAGCAATAAGCAGGTGTTACTCACACTGAAATGGAGGTGAAAAAAGCTGAATATGATACAGGTTTTTAATTCTAAATATTTCGAGGAGGAGGAGGGATGTGGTTCAGGAGACTTCTTTGATAAGTATTGGAAAATATTTAGAAATAATAGGAGCATTTCAATGAAAAAAAAAAAAGTCTCTTCGCTTTTAAAAATACAGGAAAGAGATCTGGAAAACAGGATTTTCCCATCCATTACATTCTCTGCCGCTCATACCTGCTCTAGGTGAACCTGCTCTGGCAGGGGGGTTGGACTAGATGTTCTCCAGAGGTCCCTTCCAACCCTGGTGATTCTGTGATATTTCAGACCTTTGTACTGAGGATTCAGTCCTTCTCCAATCCATTTCTTTATCAATGCAGTGTTTCCAAAGTGTTAACAAGAAGAAATTTCATGATCCTTAAAGCCCACATATCGCAAAGAGTACCAAAGTTCACTACATTATTAAGATCAATATATTCCACGTGTAGATAAGAGCTGAACTATTGTTCCTGTAGCAGTTAAGCATATAACCTGAAAAAGATCATTTTACTTTGTTCCATTTTTCAAATTAGGATTCCCTGGATGACAAAAAAATAGCCATAAAATGTATAATTTGCTGGGGGGTTTTATGCTGAAAATGTTTTATGGTAGGTGAGATGTATTCAGGGTTGGCTATAACAACATTTTATTAACATCTGGAATACTTAGATAAAGGATGTTTAATTTAATTAGTAAAAAGTAAACACTTTTCCAATTCAATACTTCAAATTCTTCTTGGGTTTGTTGCTTGTTTTTTTGGTATAATATGGAGACTATTATTTTTTTAAAAGAGCTGTGTTCAAAATTAAATTGAATGCGCTTTAGAGAATATTTTTCTTTGTGGGGAAGAAATATCAGACTAGAAAATATTATCAGTTATTTAAGGAGCCATCTTCACAGTGCCTAGCTGTGTTTTACAACACAATCAAATATCATCCTTCCTAAACCACACTGTAATTTCTAAAATACTCTTTCTTCAATGTTATACATTTGATTTACAAATAAAAAAATGGATGCCCGTAGAAACATAAACTTCCTGTCCAAAAAAAATAGTATGAATTACCTTTCCTAGATAACTTTTAGTGACCTTCTCTGCCTTTTCTGGGGCAGTGGTGATGAACTTCAGCCTTGTATCTGATGTGACTGCTCTTTCTGGAGGCGTATCAACACTAGAAAACACTTACTTTCTGCTTCATAGAGAGAGCATGGATTTCTAAGACATGGAGAACTGCTGAAACACTTCTGTGAAGACATTCAGAAAGTCTCATGTATGATGTCCAGTGTATTCAGAGGTGCTATCCCTAAATGTTCAGCCATCACATTTGATCGTGCACATAACTTTATTTGGAGCAGCTTGGACATTTTCAAAACATGCCACATTGGTTTTCAGAAAAAATGAAAGCGGGAGGTGAATCTGACCACACTTCTTAAACCAGATTATTTAATATTCAACATGGTGTTCTTATTTTATTAAAACCAGAGATGGCAAAACATACAAATATATTTGTTCAGAGAACAGAATAAAGAAATAACATTTTTAAAGATAACCTGTCTAAATTCCTCAGCCTTTTTTCTCACACAGGAGAGAATGGGATGAATCAGTATAACTATTTCCATTCATGAGACAAGAACTCACAGCAGTGGGCCTTACCACTTGGCTCAGAGTCACAAAGTGGGAAGAGCTGCTTGCATACACTGGTTGTGCTCAAGCCACCATCTGCTTCCTTCTGTCAAGGCACTCTCCCCTTATTCCTCACTTCGACATCCAGAAACTCTTCTCCCCTCTCTCTTTGACATTGCTTTCAACATTTTTTTACTGAATAATATTAATACAAGGTGGATGGAGAAGGGGGAGGGTTTATATTTACTTAGAGCCCAAGTTTAGAAACCAAACTCTTAATGCCTACATCAGGGGACCCCTCGTCCAAGCTTCCCATAAAGCCAAAGGACAGAGAGAAAGGCACAGCCCAAAGTCCATTCAGAGCAGGATGCTAACTGAAGCACTCCAGCTGCTGTTCTGGTAACACCCATCTGCCTCCAAAAGCAAACATGCTTCCTATCGCAGGCTAATGCTGGGGATGATGTGAATAGGACCTATGTTACATATTTATAAAGAATTTCTTTCCTAGCCTGTTTGTTCAAACCTGTAGTTGGAGTAGTATGTCCATCATTCAAGATACCTGTGAGAGCTACATAAAAAAAACGATGAAAAACGCAGGATTATATTTCACGTATTTACTGGTTTCTAACTTGAGTTAGGGAAGGTAGACAAGGAAATGTTCTCTGAAAAAGTCTGAGTTGATCTGAAGGTTTGCTGTGAATGTTTTGGTGGCTGTGATTTTGAAACGTGGTAGGTTTTCGAATGCAGATACAGTGGTATCTCTGGCACCCAGAAAACAGGAAACACTTCAGAAACTTTTTTCTTGAAGATTGGTGATCTGAAAGTGTACAGAATACAAATCTGAAGTCCCTGCAGAGTAAATGGAAGTGTGGAGTTAATATTTTGCTGATAAAACCAGAAAAGATTAGTCAATATTATTTGACTTGAAAAACAACCAGAAAATAATTTTCAGTAACCACTAACAATGACATTAATACCTTGAAATACAAGAAGTACTTTCAATAGGAAAATTATTCCATGTAAGTATGGATTTGCAACTATAGTCGCCTCATTTGCACATCGTAATGGATTAGCTGTCATGTCTCAGGATTGTATTATTACCCTCTGCTGGATAGGATGAAGGTAAGACCTGGTTGAGCATGCCATAAGCATTAAATGTGGCTGGTGTGCTCTATCAGCACTTTAATCAGACACACACAGAGGGAAGCAGGACTTCAAAATTTCTATACCTGTTCTTCTAAATTCTCATTTCAAGGATTACTCAGGAATATCCTGGGTTAAAAAGAAAAAACAAACCACGCTCATGGTTTTATATAAATGGATCTCTGTTCCCTGTTCATGATTTCAGTTTTAAATCACTGGTATAATCCATCCATCACTGCAGTAATAATCACCTCAGGACTTTTTGCACAGAGAGTTTGCAGATCTGATCCCCACTGGTGTACAGGCCCTCAGTTTTCAGTAGATCAAACAATTTAATATTTGGGGATGAGGAGATTTTCACATATTTCCAATTAGCTATTTTGTAGAAAATATTCAGTGATGAAGGATCCATTACTCCAAGTACTTCATACTTCATATGCCATATATGAATATAAAGCCAAGAATCCAGCAGCGCCGTGGGAGAAAAAGAGCCAGGTGCATTCCTGTAGGCTCTTATCCAGGATTGTTGTGAAAGGTCTCAAGACACGAAGCTCTAGTTACTTCCCTGGGACTCTTTCTCACAGCTGATGCAGAAGTTTTTTCCTGATATTCATTCTGAATATAATTTTATATGTGATTTGGTATAAGAGAAGCCACTCAGACAGGAAGGTCTTTTCAGTGGTGACCTTGAAATAAAATCCCACATTTGCACAATGGGAAGAGTTTTATGAGTCACAGACCAGAAGGATGGCATCCCTTTCTGAACAAAAATTCTGAATCCCTATAACTGCTTTCCAACAAGTTCCCAGGCTATACCAAGCTGTAGAACAAATAAATCCAACATTTTTTTTTTTCATTATCTCAATTATTAGTCTCAGAATTGCTAAATACTTTACCTGGGTAGCATTCAAAATGCAGAACAGATAGCTGAAAACAAGACTTGTTTCTTCATGGCTTATTAACATGAGGTAGCCTATCGTCCAGGTGATTCCGAGCACTACCACTATAGAGATAGTGCCAATCATCTTTTTCATAAATGAATCCTTTTTATTCCTGTAAACACACACACAAAAGTAATTAAATATTTCTCTATACCATTTAATACCTTTTTGACTTTTAAACTTTCTATTTATTCAGGGCTATATTGCAAAGGTGTGTTACTCAGATGAGTTGAGAACAGCCTTCCAGTACCTGAAAGGGGCCTACAAGAAAGCTGGAGAGGGACTTTTTACAAGGGCATGTAGTGATCAGACGAGGGGTAATGGCTTCAAACTGGAAGAAGGTAGGTTTAGATTAGATCTCAGGAAGAAATTTTTCACTATGAGAATGGTGAGGCACTGGAACAGGTTGCCCAGAGAAGTTCTGGAGGCCCCATCCCTGGAAGTGTTCAAGACCAGGCTGGATGGGGCTTTGAGCAATCTGGTCTAGTGGGAGGTGTCCCTGCCCATGGCAGGAGGGGTTGGAACTAGATGATCTTTAAGGTCCCTTCCAACCTAAATCATTCTATGATTCTATGATTCTAATATACCTCCCTAGATTTGTTTGACGTATCATCCAGAGAAGAATTCCAGAAAAATAAATCCAACCAAGTTTATCAGATTAATCTGTGTTTGGAGTATGTAGCTTGTATGTATCTTTCTTTAACAAAAAAAGTGTGGTCCAAGGCAAGAAGAAGCATTGAAAATTAGCATGTTAGATATTATAAACTTTTTAGAAAGCTTATCACTTATCACAAATGTGCTTAATTTTCAATATAAGAATCAGCTGCCAGTGAATTTTGGATATCCAGTTTCTCTCAAGCCTGAGGGCAGTCAGAGATAAGGTAATTTGTTTGTTCCAACTGTGAAAATTATACATAAAAGGAATGAAGAAATGGTGCAATGTTTTGTTGAACAGATCGGTTCTCTGGGATTAATAAAAACTGAAGTAATCACCTTTCAAATAATACAATGTACACTACAGAATCTGTGACAGCCTGTGACAATACATGGAGTGTTGATGTAAAACTGAGCAAGTAAATCTGCTTCAAATCTGCTAGAGAACTGGCCTGATGTTCAGATGTGCTGAGAAATTAATCATTCTCATTTGTCTGGACCCAGCTCTGCTCTCACTTATATGGATTTAAATCCAGGATAACCTTCATTGAAGTCGAGTGACACTGCAACCAAAAAAAGGGGACAAAGGCCTGAAGTGTTCGTTGATATGCATTTGAACAAAGTCTGACTCATTGCAATAATGAATTCATTTTCTGACTGCTTTAAGTATATATTTCTTTAAAACAAAAGATTCCATCAAAAATCTGAGTTTGTGACAAGAAAGTCTGAGCTGGTGACAAGATACCAAGGAATACATTTGCTGAAAGATCTGAGGACTCCTATGCCATCTCACCTGGTCAAATTCTCGTTCTTCTTCCATATCACAGAGACACTGATCTTGATGAAGACAATGATGTTAAAGAGGAGTATGAGTGCTACTGGCAAGAGGAATGACCACAACATGGGCTTTTGCACACTGAAATTCTGGTTTTGATCCAGTGCTGCAAGCCAGCAACTTTTAATATAAAGAGAGACCATTTCAAAAGATTTGTTAGGCACATTATTCAGAATACCAAAACAAAACAAAATAATATTCCACTTCTCATCTTGAAAGACCTCATAGGGCTTTCTAGGCCTTGTTAACCCATCTCTTGGGTTAACCATTCCTTGAGAACTGAGGGCTTTCAATCGTGCTTCTCTTTCTCTGGGGAATACAAAATGTTTTATCAGAGAAACTGCACAGAGAAATATAAAAGGGTGAAATATAGCTAACCAAATAGATATCTGGCCACCATATGCAAGTTTATCTTGAGTATATATTATAGTAGAGATAAAGAGTAGTAGGGTAGACCTAATGGAGAAAGGCTGAAACAAAAACAGGAACAACTTCACAGGGGCAGGGTTATCCTGCAATGATCTTTACCTCTTTTATTTCATTGCCAAATAATCTCAAGTTAGCAGTCAACACTCCCTAAATGAGTATCATAAGATGGCCACCATGTGGAAGAGGGTTTGTGGTTACGTTTCTGAAAAAAGTCTACCTTTGTTCTGTATCAGCCACTACCACCAAGTCCATTGTAAGCCTGATAGCCTGCTTTGGTATGCAGGCACTCAAATGAATACTGATACCAAAAACATAGGGTAAGTAGGGATACAGTTATGCCCGCCAGAAAGATTTTACATAAATGGGAGGATTAAGTTTAGGTACTGAAATGCAGCTATGCACTCAAATGAAGGTCTTGAATTTCAGTTAGGCTAAGAGCGTCTACAACTTCTATTTAAAGTCACAGGGCATCTTGCGGGAGGATTCAAGGCAGGTGTGGATCCAGTACCCTAAATCCTTAGTGAGGAGAAACTGCAATCCCTTGTAGGGAATTTTTAGCTTGAGTGAAGAGTTTTGTTTCCTTTTAAGTACTTAGATATACAAAATAGTATACCAACAATAAATCTAGAATTGTATTAATAATAAGCCATCACAAAAGGTGTGGGATAGCAAGCGTTGTAATAATACATGAACTTACAATTCTTCCTGTCGGTAGTTCAAAGCTTTTCCTTCTCTGTAAGTAGCTCCAAGTGTTATTGCAACTACTACAGCGGGGAGTCCTAATTAATGAGAGACATTAGCAATTTATTGTTCGGTTGGATAGCCGTACCTCCCTTCCACACAAATAGCTTCTTGCCTCCTCAAACCCATAGATTTTAAGAGCTCTGTTTCATCTGCCTTGCAGTAAGCTAAGTGGGTTTTCCATAGCCTGGAGAAAAGGTAGGACTGAGGGTTGTGAGCACTATTTTTCTGAGGACAGCTCATGTCCATGACTTGCTGATTTTTGCCGTTAAAGAGCTTCCACACAGCTTCCAGAGATGCCAGTGGTGACAGAGCAAACTCCTTCCTGTGCTGTAGCCGACTCCCTCATCACAACTGTACAATCCTTTACCCTCTTGTTAGCACTGAGAAACTAATTTAAGAAAATTCTGCACCAAGCACCATTATGTTTCATACCAGCTTGATGCAGAACCTCACTTTTGCCCTCCGAGAAGCATGGCAGTGTGGGCTTGCCTCCTCCATGCCTTTGCTTCACTTCATGTCTTCCATCTCTCCTGCCTACCTGTTCGCTAAGCAGCACGTCTCATGGGAAGGAGCCTCCCACACAAGTTTTTATTTGGGAAGTAAACTTGCTTCTTAAAGTCTGTTCCTCCTTCAGCCCTACCAGAGATCCTCCTGACTGCCAAGTGTTTGCTGTGCTCTCCAAGTAGATCTAAAAAGATCTGCTACTAAAAGTGAGTCAGAATGGTGCTATTTTGGACATGTGGAACTAGTCACAGGACACAATGAAGAACCTAATGCTGTGCTATCATGGGAATATACATGGAGCACAGTGACACGTAGCCAGACAGCTTTTGCTGAAAATTTTCTGGCTTGCACATGCAGTCCAGATTCTAAAACTTTTAGAGGAATTGCTTCTACCTCCACTCAAATGCAAAACATCAGAATGAAACAATCAGGATCTAAAACTTCTTGGTAGGTGCCATCAGACACACCACACCACACAAGCTGAATACACAATGTGGAAAAGGCAGGTATTCCTCTACTGTATTAGAAGAGTTTCTTGAAGGAGGCTGAGATTTTTACTTTACCTAGTGGGCATCTGTCTGCATTCTTCAGTCCTCCACGTAGTTCCCTTTCAGCTTGCAGTTTTGCTGCTAACTGCTGTACTGATTTAAGAATGTGCTCTTTGCTTACTAATAAATAATATGTAACAAATAGAGTCAGTCACTTCTTGCTTCTGGATGTATGCAAGGCTCTGGCTGAGGTCATGAGGAATCTCAGAGATATCTAAATGAAGAATTTGAGTCCATATATGCAATCACCATATCTGAAAGATTTTTCACTTAGTTGACAGAAACCGATTGTTGAATGCCTTGACTACTATGCCTTGATTAGTGTGAAAATTTCTCCTGCACAAAACAGACCTATGTTGCTGTGCCAGTGAACAAGCTCTCAGTTTCAGTGCCGTATCAGGACAATGAGAACAAGCTCAGTTTATACCAGTAGCATGAGCAGCAACAGGAGATTATTTATTAAATCACGTTACGCTAAACCCGAGAGACACTGATTATAACTGCTCGCTACTGATCTCCTATCGTTACAACTCTCCCGGAATGTACTATGTACTGATACTTTGGTAAGAGTTGCCATATATATGACTTTATATCTTACCCCATCCAGTTACTGACATGGTTACGAGGAAGTGTCCAGGCAGGGGCTTCATAGCTCTGAGGAGCAGTAAGTACAACTGTGCAGAATTGAGTGCTGTCCACATAAATGTCGCCAACAAAAAATAGTGCAGTAGGACAGCCACAGCCGTACACCAGGAGTCTGCGGGGGGCTCTACCATGTCAGATGTGAGTAAGGTGTTACTGGTGGTGTCATAAGGAAGGTATTGCTGGTAGTAGCTGGTGGTATTGCTGCTGTGATTCCTGGCATTTTGGTTTTCAATTCCAGAGATAAAGATGATGTTAAAAATTAGCATGGAGAAACAGAGACTCACTAACATCCATGTTACAGATGACCTTCGAGTTTTCCTATTGGTAGGAATCCATTTAGGAGAAAAAAGTAGAGCAAAATAAGAAAAATTGTAAAATATTTCCTCGTTTCCATTGATATTAAAAGCAAGCTAGAGTGTACAGTCTTTAATACAGAGACAAAACAAAGCAATAGCTTGTTTGCAAAATTCTACACCATCATTACTCTCACACAACTTAGCAAATCCATCAGTTTTGTCTGATTTCAACTAGAACAGAGAATACCCAGCATCTTTTACGACTGGGTCTTCTCCAGCAGGAGTTGGGATGCATTTTCTTTTTTCCACTCTTATCTTTTTAGAATCCTTTTCTTCAGTGTTAAGAGATTAAATGGCATAGGACAAGTATTTCTAAACACTCTTCAAAGTACAAGAGAATAATAAACCTCCACTTCCAAATGCTGTCTTATAAATGCATTTAAAAGCCAGAGTCTGGAAGCTCCTACAATCTTAAATACATTGACCTTGACGGAATTGCTCCAAATCTACGTTACTGCAACCAGGACGAGAAACATGCATTCATCTATGATAACTACAACTCTGTTGGCATGACTTTGCTCCTCATTCAAGGGGGAATCACATGACACCATTAATCATGGGCATATCCATCAAGGAACTTTGCTGCAATTGTATTTGAATTAAGTCACTCACAATAAAACTGTAGGACAAGCAGCGTACATAACCTACATTGCTGTATAATCATGGTGCTTTGAAATCATCTGTTCTCTACAGACATTTTATAAACAGAAGGCAGTAGAGTACAGAAACTATCAAATAGGCATCACAAAGCAGAGTAACATTTAAATAGGATGGCAAGAAGAGAACCTGAGGAACAACATACGTGCTTCTACATGAATGCTAAAAGTCTAAGCAATAAGACAGTGGGCTGAAATGACTAGCCTTAAATGAAGACACCAACATAACAGGCATATTAGTAACTGGCTAGAAGAAAGATAACTGATTAGACATTGTAGTACTAGGGTACAGGGCATGCAGGAAAATAAAAAGGAGGTCATGCTGGTGGCAGAATACTGTTACACATTTTTAAGTGGGAGTAATAAACTAAGCACCTTAATGCGTAGCATGGACCAGTCTAGCAATAATACAGCTCTGGGTCTGTGTTCTCAACTGCCTGGCCAACAGAGGCCTCAGCAAGGCAGCGGGGGACATGAAATGCAATAGAAATGGCAGACGGCCCTTACCCCGTGTAGATGGGACAAATGTCACTTTGGGACATTACCTAGAGATTACACATGGTGATGGGAGCCCTTGGTAAAAGGATCAGCCCTTGACTTGATCCTCAGTAGCACACGCTGCCTGCTTTGTTATCTTATAGCTGGTGAGATGCCCTGTCAAAGCGGTGGAAAGATTTTTTCTTTTCAGCAGCCATGCCCAGTGTTTCCTACGAAAGACTGGGCCTTTCACCATACGGGGCTCTTCCATACTCTGTTATATCATTTCTTTTCAAAGCTCACTTTTTTGAAGGTGGATTTATTGAATACTAATAATATATATCGCTCTCTCCTCACATTTAAAGATTAACATTAACAAAAAGGTTGAATTTTCATCTAGGTGAGTGGCATGGCTGAGATATCGCATATCTTCACTTTAACCAGTAAGCCACACTTACTTCCCAAGCTACGCTCTTTTTTTTTAATATTATTTGTTGATCAATAATATTGCAGTATGTTCTAAAGTGGCTACTCTTTTTGTTTTCCTCAAACTGTATACAGAGCAGAATATCATAACTTGGCATAAAATACTTGCAGTTTTACATCTTCACTCTTACCTAGTGAATATTTGAAACAAAATGGTAATGACCAGTCCAGCCATGGACAATCCAACACCAATGTAAGAAATATACTCCAAAGGCTTTGCATATTTATATTTGATCTGAAAGGCCTACAAAACAAATTGTATCAGTTATAAGATGAGAAGAGATAAATTTCTAAAATTTGTGTTTCTAGTTGCACATAGAAACAAAAATGTTTTAGTAAAGTTATGCCTGTTGCTAGCCACTGCCAGAATTTTCAGATCACACAAATTATTCTGGGCCTCAAAACTAGAGAAGCTTGTGAAGAAGTCTAGAAGGAAACTTAACAGTGTCAATCAAATGTTTAGCAAAGTAACAGATAAAATTATTCATAGAAAAATGTAAGGTGACAGAGGCTGGAAAAAGTAGCTTTAACTTTTCATACTGATGTGCATTCTGAATTTTGGCTTCTGAGGACAAGGTCTAAGGTAAGATGTTACAAAGAATTACAAATCAAAACCAGTCTTTGTACAGTGACAATAAAACAGCAAGTAAATGTGTTCAGTGAAACAGAAAATACTCTTGTCTTTGCATAAAAGGATGGGAATCTCCTCTAGAATATACTAATTTTGTGCAATAAGGACACGCATAAGATAAAGGGAAGTACAGAAGCAAATAAATATTACAAATACGGAAATGCTGTTCTATGAAGATGGAGTAAAAAGAAACTCTGAAATCCTGGCACTGCTGAAGTCAGTGACCACAGATATGTGATTTTACCCAGGGAGTGTTTTGTTTAGAGAAGCTGAAACAAATACTGAAAGAATAACAAATGTCAGAGACGGACAGTTGTTCCAAAATAGTCTTGTTAGTCCAAGAGGGCAATATATAAAACTTACCGGTAGCAGGCATAATATTTCCAGAGCGATTGCTTTTTATAAACACATAAGGAAAGAAAGTAGTTAATGCTAAATACTTCGAGTAATTTACCCAGCACGAGGCAGTGCCACAGCTAGCCCAGATCCCAAGCGTCTCTACTGTTCGTCTTGGGGCACTTCAGGCTTTAGACATACACTCATTTAACAACCATCAGCAGCAATGCGGGTGCAGAGCTGGAGGCTACCCCAACTGAGCAAGGGGAATGAATCCTGCCAGCCCTTCCCTGCTGCTGGCATGCACAGGCAGGTGGGCACGGCCACAACTGCTGTCAGAGGAAGCCAGGACTTGCCATTACGTTTGGCTTTCCAGCAGCCTGGGGACAACTCGCGCGTCCCAGTTTGCTGGCTCTGCCACAGAAACAAGTATGTGGGGACATCTTAAACTCCTGTGCCTTCTAGATCAGCTCTTCTTACTTTGGCATGCTGGTCTTAACAGTTGAAAACAACCAAAGAAATGAAAAAATCCCCAAACTCTTCCCATTCAAGAAAGGACAATGCCCTACCATCAGGACAGCAAAATTAGTACTGTGATTACACCTGCATCTCAAGAATGGAGACTTGCTTCCTTTTGCACAGCCGGCGGTGCTCCAGTCGTTCACAGTATAGTCCCAAAAGACACAGGCATGATCACGCAGCTGCAGTTCGGATGTGTTGTACTATGGAGTGGGATTGCAAGGAGAAAAAGTGGCTACAGAAACATAAACAGATACGCACCAGCAAACAGCATGTACTGACAGTTATCCTCTGAAAGGGGTTTCCAGTAAACCTTATGAACGATATCCGTAACAGCACAATTTGGCATTTTGAACTTACTTTCTGTGCCTTTCTCAGTCAAGATTGCCAATGAAATTACCCATTTCTGTGAAGTATCCAGGTAATTATGGTTCAGATGCACATTGACTAGGCATTAAACAACTGCCAAATGAATTCTGCACAAGCCAAACAACAGCTTTCAGATAATAGTACTATTATATTACTGCCAACCGGAGCTGAATCCACACTGTAACAGGAAGCAAACAATGATAAATGCCATGAACCATCCCCTCCCCTCCTGCAGCACAGCGGTGCTCGTGCAGTCATATGTCAAACGGCATGCAGTCATTTTCAGACGGCATACTTCTGCAGGGTACTGCAATTAGAACTGCTTTTTAATAAGCAACGAGCAGCTTGAAGTGCAAATAGGTAGTGAAAGCAACTATTCACAGGACTAGGTAGTTCAATTAAAAACGAGGAATAAAAGTAGGAGTAAAAAAATCAATTATAAGTTTGTTTGAGTGATTTCCTTAGAAATGGCATGTTTTCCAGATCACTTAACTGTATGGATCCATGATGATGATTACTGATCTATCATATGCATGTATTTGAGCTTAAAACATTTGTTAAATATTGTAAAAAGCAGCCAACTACGGTTTTCTGGAGAAACCATGCTAAACATGAGTACATATTATCTACAGATTCAGCTGTTTGGGCAAATGGGCACTCACATAGAGCATTTCCTGCAAGAAAGCAGTAACATCTGGGATCAGTTCCTGGGGGAGGAAGTCAAAACAAAACACACAATGATTTTAAGTGGAAGCAGGAGTTAAAAGATAGTATGAAAAATGAACACTCCTCACATTGGTAGGTGTATTGGGCTATGACAGTCATGTTGACTTTTTCTTGTTTTCAAAAATTTTGATAGTCTTATGGAAAGAAAAATTGTCCTCCAGGGACCTGGCTTTTTTCATTCTTGATTTAGGCCTAATCTACCCGAGAACAAATGCACTGTGGTATATCTATAACTTTTTATGGAATGTGGTTTTGCTTGCCAACATCCTGGTTTAGCAGTACTGAGTCAGTAACATCAGGTGTTAAATACAAAAGTTGAAAAATGTTTTCTACGCCACATTATCTAAACACCCTTCACTTATGTCACCTACACATCCCACAAACTTTCTCAACTGTTTATTGCCAGAAATCAAGGCAGTATGCCAAAAAACCCTCTCTGCTTGAGTCTCTTTCCCTAAGCCCTGAAGACAGGTAGTAGGGCAAGGGCAGCCTCTGGTTCAACCTGAACATGGCGTTTCTTACGGAGGCTTACCTTGGGACTGAAGGCTATTTCAACACCGCTTGTTTTCCCACCATCAATGTTGCCAGAGATGATTTGTTTAGAGAAACGACTGTGACTCTGATAAATCCTTGACTGGAAGAGTTTGTCATTTTGATACAGGACAAAGCCAACTCTTCCATTGTTTGATGAACCTTCGTGATGCAAACAGAAAAGTAGGTATGGGTAGCAGATATCAGAGAAGCTGGCAGCTTTGAAGAAGCCTACGCTATGCTGTTTCACACATCCAGTATTTACAGCAGATTTTTGTTTAGGTATTTACTTAGAATCCATTCAAGAAGTAGACAAGAGCATCTCTTTCCATGAATCTCAAGAGAGTCATCTTCAATTTTTGCTGAGTTGAAGTGTGACCTTTCTCTTAATGTCATTTCTGGGGAAAAATACTGGTAGTGAGGAGAATAATATCCTAAATCCCGATATATACACACACTCCAAATGGACAGGCTTTTAATAACACTAAATAAGAAATAGTAACACCAAGGATATTTAGAATTAGCAGGAAGTCAGAGGGTGAAAGAGGTTGGCTGGACTTTTGCCTTCAGATCCAACTTTTGGACTCTGTTTCTTTTGCATTCTTCTACCAAATTAGAGACATTTCTTCTAAGTGATTTAAATCACTAGTTTTAATTGTTACTTAAGTGAGAAAGCAAAAATCCTGGTGTATATAATGGATTTTGTTCTTGACTTTATACTTTTTGTTTAAGATCAAGAGTGACTCATTTGATCTCTCTCTGATTTGATCATCAAGAGAGACTAATGTAACTTTGTATCTATAAAATGTCACAATTGTGCATTTAATATTGAAGAAATCTATTTTTTTTAAGACAAGCTGTGCATTCAATCTAGCTCTCTTGAGGGTAGTGTTATGATATACAGGCATTATGATAAAGGTTTTAATTACATGATCACACTGTATTTCCACAGGATTGTTGTCTGAAACAGTGAACAGAGAGGGCAGTGACGAGTTAATGAGCTCTTCAGTGTTTTTTTGTCTTGTCGTTGCTGGGGGTGTAGGGCTACCTGATTTATCTCTTCAAGTCTTTTCTAAGCCTGGTAAGAGGACTGAATTATTCAATTCCCTGTGGGCTTGTATATGAATGATGTTCAGCATTATGATGTCTAAGTGCTCCACAAAATTCACCTTCATTATACTTTTGTGCTGTGATGGCTTAGTGTTACTGTCCTTATACAGAGAGTCTGAAGACAAGTCTGCTGGTTTCAGGTGCCCAGTCTGTAACTCTTGTGATTTTTAGTATGTCATAGAAATGCACATGTTTAAAGCTCAGCTCCCTCACACCCACCAGCTTCTGCAGCAAATGAAGCAGAGAAACCCAAAGTTGGGGTTTTTTGTTTGGTTGGTTGTTTTTTTTTTTATCCTAGGCAACACCAATTTATCCTCCAAGCACTGCAGAGTGTAAGTAGTGGACATCTGGAAAAATCTCACGTGACCGTGCCATTAAAGACTATCCCAATATGTAGGTGTGCAGATGTGTATGTCCTGGCTGACACCTGACAGTAGTAGTAATTTTAGTTGAAACGGTTGACGTCTTTGGATTTCAGGCAAGGTACGTATGTACTAGCTCTTGATCTCCATGTCTATAGGGTTATGGTCAAAGATTCATTACATTCTTGGTTTTAGAAAACAAAACAAATTAAAAAGTCTGAAACACCAAAAGCATTCTGGCCGTTAACTGTACATGTGCGTTAATCTGTAAATAAGATTATCCGGCTCATTTGATATGTGGATTTCTTGTACCAACTTAGGGAATCAGCATGCATAAAAAACAACATGTAATTGTTTATGTTGTCTAAGGGGTTTTTTTCCAAAGGAGATGTTTAGTAAATATTCACTCAAAATTTTCCAAGGTGTAGTTTTCTGTAGGAGAAAGAACTTACTGTTATTTAAAACTTTGAACAGTATCTGAACTTCAGTATTGAGGTCATCAGTAAGCCCAGGGACATTTTCCTGTATTTCTAGTTTTGTTGACTGATAATATCCCAGTGCTGTATCTGCAAAAATTAGCAGTGAAGATTAGCATGAAGATTTATAGTACGTACTGCCATGTCCAGGTCAATTCAACAACACACACAGACTTACCTCTTTTTGCCGAAAACAGAATCTTAGAGGAGCTTAATTTCAGTGGAGCAGACTGGATTGCAATGTTGGGCTGCGAGATATTACCAGTCAAAGAAAATTTCTCCATTGTTTTTGTAAGGCTGCATTGAAATAATGAATGGGGTAAAAGTTACCATTATTTGTTAATATATGGCTACAGGTTCTGTTTCTAATCTTCCTCTCTGATTCGGTTCTCCAGCGGGAACTGCTCCTCATTCCCTATCCTCATCCTTTCTCCAAAGCAGAAAAATCCAACCACAATTGTTTATGTTGGTATAAATCTACTGAATCAATGAAATTGCATATCGGAGTTGAACACTAAAAATGTTTTGACTTGTCCGTGAACAACTTTCATCCTGAAACAGAGGGGAAAATGCAGTTTACTACACTTAAAAAAAAATGGTAAAAGCTAAAGTTACCTTGTTGTAACATTGACAAGATTGTTGTGGTTGAATTCTGTTTCGTTGGCGTCCAAGAGTTGACTCACTGTAGCCATTACTGCCACAGATGCCTGCGACAAGCAAAAAGAAAGGCAAATTCAAATGCAATCAAAATAAGTCGCCCCATGTGCTACATAGTGTATAGGCAAAGTAAGAACACTTCTAAGCATTGCTCGAAAATACACAGAACAGAGTAAACAAAGCACAGGATGCTATTTGAGAGAACACAAGCTTTGCGCCAATGGGTTCATAAATACCAGACTTTTATTAATTTTGACAGTAAGGATTAAATGATCAACTTAAACATCAAATGATGTTTGTATAAGAATTTCAGATATATGCAAGCCTAAACAGCTGATAAGAAACAAAGTTACACTCAGCTCTTGAGAACTGACCCAGCAGTGATCCCACAAGTGTGCACTCAAGGCCACTTAAGTAACTCTGCTAAATGTCAAAATGAATGCATTTGGTTGTGGTGCTACAAGAGGAAGGAGAGTATTCCTTCTGCTGGTAGGGGGGGACAGAACTGATATCCCAAGTATTAAGGCACAAAAGTCTTATTTTAGTCTTAATAAGCCTCACCTGAGAGTCTTCTGAAACATTTGGCTTTTTCAGAATCTGCACTGCGATGTTCGCAGCAGCAGAGATGTTCTGTGTGGTCAGTTGGTCTGGCATGGAGGTGAGGATTTGAGTGTTACTTGCAATAGCCGAAACATTGCTGGAGTCTGCAGTTTCAACCTGTTAGGAAAATGCCATTCAACAGAAAGAAAATGAGAAAAGGAAAAAGAGTCACCACTTCCATAACGTTCTCACATAAAATCAAAATATACAAGTAATTGGTGGTCTAAATTGTTTCTGTTCATGTCAAGTACATGGCATTTGCAAATTCTCCCTAGGGGATGATTTCATGGACTCATGGAGTAGCTTGGGTTGGAAGGGAGACCTGGAGGTCCCCTATCCCAGCAGGGCTGGCTGAGACCAGGCTGCTCAGGGGCACACTTTGAATATCCGCAGTGTCCCTCGGGAGCCTGCTTGTGTTTGACCAGGGTCAAGGGGAAAAATTTTCTCTTATCTAATTGGTATTTCCCATGTTTCCAGTTGTCTCTGTTGCCACTCATCCTAAAATTGCACACCTCGAAGAAGAGCCTGGCCCCATGGTCCACACCTTTCCGTGAGGTATCTGTAGACAGCAGCAGGACCTCCTCTTTGGCTTGAGGTCATTGAGCCTATAAACTTTTGTACACCTTTCATTATTCCTTAGATAACCAGAATGGGATTTTTTGAAAAGCCATCAGAGGAACTTGAGAAATGTCATCCGGAATAATCCTACTTCTCAACACAGTACTCATAACCTGCACCAAGAACATTGTCCTCACTTCAGTACATTGTCTATAGTGTCAGCTTGGAATAAATGTAGAAAAAACAAAGAAAATATTCTGGTGCTGGAGATACTAATAAGAATTGCTAGAAGCACCGGTTGGGTCCAGTTTGAGTCAGTTAGCACTTAATGGGTAGAGAGTAAATGTGTATAGTGTATTAAGAGTCTAAACACAAAAAAAAAAATGAGGCATTAGCTGTATATGAAGGTATAGCTAGGTAACAATGAGACTTAAAGAGACGGAAAACCTGCTAATCATCAGGAGGATTTCTTTTGTAGGCTATAGAGACCAACTAAACAGTGTATCAAGTCATCCATCCCTTTTCTAATCCAGTCAATGAATAGCTTAACTGAATAGCTTTAATTGTTCACAAATTGTTTATGTTGGGAAGCTGTCAAAATCAAGATTAATTCAATCATGCGGCTCTGAAGTGTTTATAAATCTTGGAATGGTAGGAAAGAAAGATGACTGTGTTGCACAAGGAGGAAGGAAATTTGCATTTATAATTACTGGAGATGATGTTATTTGACTTGAAAACATCTGCATATGTGCCATGAACAAACAGTACATCGTGAACACCTATTTTCACTATTCTTACTTCTGACTTTTAGCATGACCTTGTATTCAAAGTAAATATTTGTATTTAAAAGGAATAAAATCCTTTTAAACCTGGACTCCGGATCACTAGCATCGCCACCTTCTCCTCTCATTTCTTCGCATTCCCCTTTGCACCCTGAGCTGCCCTAGGCTCACTAGATGGCAGCACGACATCACAACGCGTAACAAAACCCCAAATTATCAATGGCAGCAGAATAAGCTTATGCGGCAACCTTATGTTGTATCCTATTAGCATTAGAAATAGCTACTATTAATATTATATATTACTTTAGAGAAGATTTGACATTTGAACCATTCATTTAGTGGAGGCTATGTACTGGGGAAAGACAATCTTGATCTCAAGGGTTTCCCATCAGATGAGAAGCATTGGCTGGAAGGTACAATAGCCAAGCAAAAATGCATGACGAAAGGGACTTCTCTTATTTAAAGGGACTGTAGCTAGTTTTTTTTTTTCAACTGGGACTAGTGATAAGGAAACGAAGTGCAGAAGCAGAGGAAGAGAAGCAGTCACTGTTGTAAAGTGCCTAGTCAAGTTCAGGTCTCCATGTTTTGTAGATACAGCAGAGCTAAGCCTTAAAGCAAGGATTAGGGGTCTAAGGATTTTATCAGGAAGAGTTTGTCATTCATACAAGAGAGTTTGAATTTGAATTCTTGAGGGACAGAAGTGTTTCATCTGTGTTCAGCTGATCACAGGACTGAATGGAAAGGCTTTGCTCTTAACCCTTCCTAACGTGTCAGTGTCAGCATCATTTTGTTCCCTCATGCCAGTGCCAAATCCCTTCCACTTTCTCACTGATTCAATATCCCGGTTCAGCATCACCTTTGTTCAGAGGTGTTTGCTGCAAACTGGGAACCTGACTGAGGAAATTGCAGGCCAGTTAAGAAATATGAAATGGGATGCTGTGTTCAGGCAAAACCAAGCAAAATAAAATAATAACGATTGGAAATTCAGGCCATTTGCAAAGTCGGCACATGCCAAGAATGCCACTGAAAAAGGCTTTGGTCATTCTTTTTGCTTTCTGCAAAATTTTAAGAAATGTAACATGTATGTATTTCCTGCCTCAATTTCCTATCACTTTTTTTTTTTTCTTGGGATGATGCAGAATCTCAGATACTGTTTAAACAGGATTACCTGTGATGCTAGAGAGTCCAGATTTTCATTACAATTCAGAATTTTGGGGGGCTCTAAAGTAGGAATTCTGCCTTCTCTGGAGCACATCCGGATTGCTATTGAAGTGTTACCTGTAATTTTGTAAAAGCAGAAAGATACACGTTTAGTATAGAAGCACTCACTCACATACATATGACCTCATTGGTATTTAAAACTGTACTGTGGGTGTGACACCCTACCCAGTGTTATTTTCTGTTTGCATGTAAAATATTTGTCTTTCAGTGTTAAAGTGACCATCAATTATTTAACTAGTTATTGTTCTTTTTAAGACATGTTTTATACTTATGCACACAGTCTTGTCAGAGTGGCTAACGTTATTCATGCCAAATTCAGATAGGTTTAGTTATGCTAGAGCTGCCGAAACACATCTCTTAAACTGGAGGCACAGACATCAGCACTGAGCTATCAGAAAGACTTTTTATCATGTCCTCACAAACATAGTTTATATGTTGTGAAAAAAAAGCAAAAGGCACATGGAGCAGCCGTGCAACACTTACTCATCTACAAGGTCTCTTAAAGCTGAGACAGGTCATGGAACCACAGTTGATGGAAAGCATCCTGAATCCTAATGCTAAATATTAGGATATAAATAGGTTATTTTTCTATCAAAAGGCTCTTCAGGAGCAGACATTAACTGACTCTCAGCCCAGTCCCAGACAGGCACGGATATGACTCGTCATGCATACCTGAAGTTCACTGCATTTGGGGTAGAAAGCTGTGTGGAAAGGTTTGCTCTCCTGCTGCCTGAGCTATGCTGTTCTGGCTTCAAACACAAACCTCTCATCTGGCCTAATAACCCGACATCTTTCACAAACCTTATATTTACTTTTGGGAAATAGAAGTGAAAGGAAACAAACACATACCATTCACAGTGTCAGGTTCACATTTTTCTTTGGAGTTGCCATATTTACCCACTATAATCCATTCAAAAGTAAGGTTTTTTATAATGCTTTCAGAAATGTTCACTGTGCAAGTACTGGCTCCACAGAAATTAACTACACAGAAGGAAAAAAAAAACCAAAACATATATCCAGATCAAATATTTTTAGTTCAAGGAGCAATTTTCACTTTTACAATATTCCAATCAAGTCACCGATTGCTACCCATTCAGCTTGGCTGTTGAGTTAATTTTCAACACATCTAACAGTTCATTCACCTAACCTGTAGATTTTCACCTACCAAACAAGAATGCTAAGGGAAATGGCATCAAAGGCGTCTCTAAAATCAAGGTATATTACATCTGTTGCTCTTCTGTTGTCTGCATAGCCAGTTATTTTATACAGAAGTCAGTCAGGTTGGTCAGACATGATTTATTCTTTGTAAATCCATGCTGACTGTTCCTGATTGTTTTCTTGCCTTTCACATGTATGGAAATAGACTCCAAGAGGATATGCTCCATAATACTTCTAGGGCCTGAGGTAAGCCTGACTGGCTTATGGTTCCCCCATAAGAAGTCCTATAAGTCCCCATAAGAAGTCCTTCTTCTTGCCTTTCTTAATGGTGGGCATAATGGTGGCCTTTTTTCAGTTCTCTGTGGCCTCCCTTGATCACCACAGGTGACAGATAGCAGCCCCACAGTGTCATCAGCCAGGTCTTTCAGCAGGCTTGAATGAGTCCTGTCTAGACCATGGATTGGAACACTTTTGTGGTGATCCTGCCTTCCTTCTGACAGATGAAAGCCAGCAATAAGTTGCTACATTCATGCATGAATAGGTATGTGTTCATAGATGAGTACCTATTCAAGCTTTAATTTTTATCCTTGTAGTTATTCAAGCCTTGATCTGAAAGTATTTTGGCCTGGTTTATATACATATCTGTACTACTTGGCTTTGGACTTACAAAAGAGAGTCCATCTGAAATAAAATTGTTTGGTGCTGGTTTTCCCCACTGATGCAAATCTCAAATTATTGCAAATATTCTTACTTCAGTAGAATTGCTCCAGATTTAAAAAAACCCGACAACCAAACAAACCACAAGTAGGAAGAAAACCAGGCCCTTTGTCATGATCTGTGAAGGAAAGTAACCATGACATAATGTACAAAAGGAATGAAATATGAGCCAAGTGGAAATTTTCCATCACCATTGCAACAAAAGTAATTGGTTTACGAATGTTGTCTACCCTTTATGCCCTGCTCTCTTTTGCTGGCCATAAACCAGATCACCTCCTCTATACACCCGACACCCAACTGCACTTCCTTCCAGCTTCCCCAACACCTTTAGCACTATGTTCCCACACTCTTTATGCCCCATCATGCCTCAGTGCCTCCCATCTCTGTGTCCTACATCCATCTTTAGATTCCCAATATATAAAATACACGTCTTTATTTTGTTAGCTGGTCGAGAGGAGACAAATGTCATGTGTAGTTTAGAGCCATGCATCTTAGTGGCTAGACTGGATTGACTGGCCACGTGGCCCTCACCTCCTCACTGCCGGCATAAGTCTCCTTGCCTTTTTCTCAGTGAGGTATTTACAGGGTTGGTCTTCTGTACCCAGCTAGTGATATTTGCAAAACTCATAGCATCTCGAGACCTTTAAGACCTGTAACCATCTAGCGAATTTAGTTGAAACTGGTCAGTGAGTTAAAGTTGCCAAGAAGGTGGAACAACAGAAAGATGAGCAGTATAAACATTCCTCAGGAAAACAGAGTAAAATTCAGATTTTGTAAATGCAATAATGTTTGCTATTATTTTAAGTTAATGATGCCTGTCCAAACATTCTTACCTCATGTATTTTAATAATTACAGTTATTAAAATCTATTCTTTAAGGCAATTCACAGCAAATCAAATACAGAATACCAGAGGAGTGAACATAGGGAATTACAGAGTCATCATAATGGTTTGTAATCCCATCCACGATTATTTTATTTAAGCCAACTTCTCTGAAGCATTTTGCCCCAAATGTTCCAATCCATCATGAACCCATCCAGTCTGTCATTGTCTGTTGGATGTGCTACCCATCCTGACGGAAGGGAAAAGACATGGGAGACCTGAAGTTTCCATCTACCTAGAAGTCTTCACCAATAATATTTTCCTGCACAAGCTGCAGATCTTTCGACATCCTTCTGACCAAACACGTGTGTTCAGTTGACAAAGGCACAGCTGACACATGGCAGTGTATCTGTGTGTCACACTGGCCACAGCATGGGTGGTTGGCTTGGAACGCATTAGCTGAGGATCTTACCAGCTCTGCAGATACTGCCATTCAGTGAGCCGGCACCCTCCCAGCATCAGCTGGGAGCACCTGCTCCAGTTACGGTGGTGCGGAGATGCCATGCTGCGGCAGAGGGGACTGAAATGGGAGTCAACCAAGCCAGTGCTATGCCAGGCATAGGAAATTTGATTCATCCAAAACCAGTGCCAGGGGCAGCAGGAGCTGCGTACAGGCATTGTCCTGCAGGGTGCTGAGCTGGCTGATGTCCCTTAAACACTGGCAGATCCAGACACGGCAATACTGGCCATTGAAGTCTGAATCAGATTTTCAAATCACTGTGATCTTCAAACAGAGGAATTTAAACAAAAGCCAAATTGGCTAGAAACAGGCCACAGACTGTTGAAACCTGTAATGTCTTCCCCAGATATATGACTCATTTGAAAGAGTGACAGAAGTGGGTGAATGATGTGGCCTGACCTAGCAAAAAGAGCCACATCACTGCTTGCAGATCCAACCCTGCTGAGCAGGTCTCGGCCGGGGGGTGGGAGAAGATCAAGGGCGTCCCAGAGCAGAGAGGTTCCCAGAAATGACACCAACTGCCCATGCTGCCTCTCTTGTACTGACCTATCTCACAAAGAGATCCCACCCACTCCTCTGGGCACACGCAGGCTCCATCTTGACAGACACCACCGTTGAGGCAGAAGCATGGAGGCGCCACGGGTTCTGTAGTGTCTGTGTAAATAAAGAATCAAGATATATATATATATTCCTAAATACATATGTAAAAACACTTATGTATCTATCTAATTTGATGAAGGGCAGAAACAAACATGATTTATTTGAAGATTCAGGTAAAAAATATTCAACTGAAAAATATACGTGACCCACAGTCCCGCCCAGGTACTCAGTCACTGGTCATTTCTTACCCCTAAAATCAATGGCATGAATGTGAGGTCAAAGCTTTCAAATATTAATTTGCAGTCCCACAACAATGTAGGTGGAAACAGTTCTGTGCAGCTGCTGGATGAGTAGGAGTGATGGTGTGGGCCTTCAGGCTGCCAAAAGCTCAAGCTGTTGAACCTGTTAAAAGCCGGAATTACTTCTGCAGGATTTCACAGGAGCAAGAAGGCAAAATAGGGCCACAGATTCCCAGTGCTGAGGGACCCAGAACAGTAACAAGGATGTGGATAGTCACACATCCAAGAATCAGAGAGACATACTCTGATTTAAGCCAGGCATTATAGAATAAAGCAGATAAAAACCCATGTCCTGATCTCAGCCATAGCCTTTATCCACAGTCCAGGACAGGTGCCGATTTTTATTCTGTTTTTTCATAGAAATAGTGGGCTTTGTTTGAAGTAGTTGTTGCACAGGCTGCCACAGCTTCAGGAAACAAATAAACACAGTGTAAGCAATAGCAGAGAAATTGCAGATCTTAGAAAATTCTGAACATACCATGGTATTTGCTGTGCTTGGCAAGCTCTGAAAATGTTAAGGTTTCTTAAAAAAGTGATTGGCAAATCTTGAATGGCTAAGGGGTATTCTGCAGCAGAAATTGAAACAGGGAAGGGGCTGATGGACCTCAGGCTCTGAGACATAGGTCCAAACCTGGGGCATCTCCACGAACCAAGGCTTCATCGCAGTTAATTTCACCTGGTCCCTAAGTGAAGGATGGAGTTGGAATCCCTTCCCATAAGGTTCATGTTGGAAATTGTGCACCTGTGCACTGGGTGCAGTCTGTGCCTTAGAATTACACAGAAAACTGGAGCTGAGGACTGCCATTTGATCTGACATGGTAGTGCCTGTGTTTTGACATGCTGACAAATAGAGTAAAGCCAGAAAATTCAAAAATAAACAGTGCTGTCAGGAACACGTGTGCTATTGTATTTCTAATGTTCTCGTCGAACTAAAAAGATTGCCTAACTTCTTACTCTTTAATGGGATTCATATAACTGGAAGAGTATTGCAAACTATAGGGGATGTGCCACGTGGCGAGGAGAATTCTGTTCTTGGCACGCATTGCTTGGCTCTTGCTCATGTTGTTGCTATTTAGCGTTTGTGTTTCAGGCTGTCTCAGCTACATTACAGCCAGATGTCTATGATGATAGTGGAATAACATCTATTTGTCACTAGGTAATGTCTCCACTAGCCATCAGCTTTTCAAAACACATTGTCTCTCTGTTGGAAATCTTACAGAAAGGAAAGAAAAACTCCCCCAGCAATTGAGATCTGGGTGGCCTGAACTAAGCAGCTGTGGAGAGTGTCTATATCTGGAGGAGTTGGGTGCCTGGTTGGGCAGCTGTTGGCCCATTGCCCAGCAGTGCTGGCTCACCTGCCAGGCACATGCATGTGGCACATGGGGACGTGTGGCAGAGGCATGACACTGGGGCTCAGCCACGTGCTTTGGACTGGGAGCCTGAGAACCCAGAAAATGCTGGGGAACCCGCAGCACAAGGGCTCGGGCCTTTGTCTTGCTTGAACATGTTCCCGAAGCAGCCAGGCAGAAGGTGACAGAGCAGGGTAATGTGGCGCAGAGGATCCTGAAACCAGGGAGGCAGCAGTGCTGCCCTGCAAGCGCACAGACCCTGGGCTGCCTGCCCAGGAGGAGGGCAGCGGAGCAGCCGGGGCAAAAGGAGTGTAAGGAAAGGGAAAGGTGAAAAGATAGGGCCGACACTCCTTTGAAAGCAGTAAAAGAGAAAAGCACAAAGCTGTGAGGTAAAAAGTCCAACTTTTAGCCCTGGAGATGCAGACACAGCTGCCTTCAGCCCATGTAGCAAAGAGCAGGTGCCAGCAAACAGCATCAGCCTTACCTTTGCCTCCCCGAAAAGAGTCTCTCTGTAACAGCAACATGACACTCGTGGGATCTGTTAATGCTAGTCGAAACTGTGGTTCTATTTAGTACTTCCTGGTAACCTTTCTTACACCACTGTTCAAGGTCTCATGTACCATTGTAAAGTTGTCTTTTTTTTTGCAGAGGGAAATCTGCGTCTTTCACAAATACAAATTCCTGAGCTGACTAACCCAGTCATGTCTACCCTACCCCACAGGCAGTACAACTCATCAGGGTCCAGTAATTGTGGCACTGGCTTAAAATCATGGGGTACTTCTGGTTTTATTTTAAGAGTCAGAAAACATCTTTTTTTTATTTGTCTTTGGCTTTTAAGTTTTGCAGACATTAATCATCTCAAGAATCACATTGATTTTGACCATATATATTTTTAAACTAAAACTAAAAGATTCTTGAATAATACTATGTCATCATGAACTGTTGGGGTTTTTTTAATCAAACATCGTGGGAACGGTTAATGCTAATACTTGCGGTTAAAGTTTGCATAAAGAAGAAACACTATAACTATGCACAGCAAGCAATGCATCAGACGGGCATGGAGGTATTCTCCATCCCTGAAGCAGCTGCAGTTTAAATCCAGTTCCTAGCAGTTCATTTGCCTGCAGTTGTGTAAATCCTAGGCATAAGCAGAGGTATCCCCAAGCTGCACTGAGAGTTAACTCCCATCTCATCTGGATTTAGCTCCACCAAGTCAAACAAAGCACTGAGCATATACTTACATTAGCAAAGGCAGATTATTACTGACGTATATTAAATAATTGCTGTTTACTTATATGCCATTTCTTGGGCCTGGGTATCTTCCCTCCCTACAATCATCTGATAAATCTTTTGAAGTAAATATAACCTAATGTATCCTTATATATACTTTTCCCTAGGCTTCTTGGTCTCCAATCATATATGACTCCCTGCTGGACAAGCACCCAGGAGTATCTGATTCTTTTTATGAATTTTGAATATAGGTCCATGCATAATTTTGTATCATGTCAATATAGTGAGTATTTTGCTGAGAGGAAATGCTGACCAGTTTTCTGCTCCGAGTTTGCACACAGAAGTGTCTTATGAGGGTGCATTGACCTGATTTTCAGGTATAGAATATGCAAACCAATATCTCCGATATTCTTTCAACAAATTCTTCTATAATGCAAGTAGTAATGAAAACATGAACCGGTGCTATACAGCATATTTTGCTTATATGCATGCAAACAGATAAACGTATGTAAAGCTAAATATTTCCTCTTTAAAATATAATTTACTAGACTAGCTAGAGGTTTATTTTTGTCTTTTGAAAAATAAATCAGATTTCTACCAGAAGAGTGAGAAAATTTCAAGACATTTCTCAAAGCTCTATCAGAGGAATCATGTAGAGTGTAAACATGTTTCAAGGAAAATATGCCGGAGATTGTTTGCCGTCCTGTTCTGTTTTACAGCAGAATGCAAAGATTGGGGTACTTCTTTAAACATCAGTGTAAGAAGAAAAATGTGTCCACCTAAGAAGCATACAGCATGGATATAATAATGTTTATCAGCAATCAATCACATTTAAATACTTAAGGAAAGGAAAAAGAACCCAATGAGCTCAAATAGAGCTCAAATGGGGTAGAATTATATTTCTTACCTGTTTCAAACCTGAGGACAAGCTGCCAAATACACAGTGCCCAAAGGGTCACAGTCACTACACAACAGGTAATTCCAACCAATATTCTGTCCCAGTGGAGTGAAGGCATGTTGTGGTGCAGACTGTCTGCTCTGCTATAAAATGGTATTATACATTCATAACCTTGTGATGGATAAACCATTAACTACTTGTCTACTGCTAGAACTTTAACCTTTTCTGTTCCACTTAGAAAAAAAAAAAGTTTTGGTGGAGAAGTAGCACACCATTATTTCTATCATTTTCCACTCAATAGAACATTTCACTTACTAAGACATTAAATGTCATGTCTTCTAATTGATATAGGAAAATGTCGCAGCTCAGACACCCCGCTACATTTATACTGATAAGGGCTAAGGCCTGTTATTTGAGTGCACGGCACAGCAAACCTCTCTTCCCTTCAAACAAGTCATCCCCATATATATGCGTGTATATATATGTGTACACATATATATTGTCTCCTGGGAACTGACTCTGGTCCTCAAAGCAAACCTGTACGTGGTCTGGGGAGTGCTGGCTGGCATGGGCCAAAACCATGCCAGGCAGCGTGCTGGCACCGGAGGGATTAGTGCTGCTGTGTGGCCTTGTTTCATTTGCTAGCACAGCCAAAGCTGCTGGGCTCTGCAGCAGGGACGCCAGGCAGGACCCAGGGAGGAGGCTGTGGAAGGGTGAGGAGAAGGTCCCTCCTCTGCAGCGACATTGCCCTTGTGCTGAGAGGAGGCGGCAATGCTGACTGTATTAGGACTGGCCTAGATGAGGCACTTGGCATGCACTTTCAGGAGAGTAAATGGCATTTCCATACTACATCATTTGGACAGGCAGTGCAGAGCCTTGTTGCATCCCCTCTGTATACCTCCCCGATTAAATATGGACAACTCAGCAGGCACTGGCACAACTGGGAATAAAAGCTGTGTCTTCAGGTTCCCGGGACATCTGATTCATCCAGAAAGGAATGAGGACCGGTGAAGAAAAAGAAAATAAGTGAAAGGCACAAGTAAAATGTGAAGTGGAAAGAAAAGTGACAACACCAGAACTGCCAAAACCAGCATCTTCTTCTGCATGCTAGCATGTCTCCCACTGACACATTAAAAGCTAAGAGATGAATATCACAGTCAAAATGAAGAGGCAAACAGAGCTATTTAAAGAACTAATTGGAATAAACACTGTCTTTTTTTATCATCAGTGATCAGTGGGTGAATCCCCTGTGTGTGAGCAGGAACAGCACCTTGCTTTTACATGGTGCTCTTCATTAGTGAGGAAAGGAGATTTGCTTGTTTTTTTTAATTAGCGAAGCACTTCCCTCTCAACCTTAGAAACAGGGCTCAAAAAACTGATGTGGTATGCCAAGGATGTACAGAAATCCAGTGAAAAAAAGGGTTCAGGTCTCTTGGGATGTGGCCCAATGGTCTAGTCATTAGATACTACTGATACTGCTACTGATACTACTAGATAGTACTGTTTCTTTAACACATTACAGGTTATTAAGATGCTTTTTCGTCTTATCAAGAAAAAGATGAGTAAGGTAAAGTACATCTGTACATGCTATCCTCTATACTGAGGAAAGCACCTTAGGACATAGGAAAGACTGAGGAAATGCTGAAATAATTAAGATTACATTTACAAACAGGAGCTCCAAAATTGTTAATACGCTTCTTCAGACATCCAAATGTCTTAACAATATGCTCACAGAGGCCTTAGTTAAAGACAGGCTGTGCCGCCACACCAGTGACTGGTACTGGGACAAACCTCCAGGCGGGATAGGGCCGTTTGCTGTCTGTCCAGCTGGGGATCTGCCTGCCCACCTGCCATAGCCATTGGGTAACGAGTATGTCTCTTACCCTAGATATTTCTCTCTCCATCTTATTCTCATTAGCATGGAGAACAGAGAAGGGAAAAGGTCCTTGGTGCTGGGATCGGCACAGGAACAGGAGGAGGGTATGGGGGCCATGGCACGCAGCAGATGGGTGGGAAGGAATCAGAGGGTGGGAGGAAACAGCCATCTCCCTGGCACAGAGAGGGTGTTTGAGCCTTTTAACTCACTAAAATGCCAAACTGCAAATCCCCACCAAGGGGGCTGCACAGGCACTGGCAGGCTTTCTTCATCAGAGGGGCAGAAATGGGGCTCTGTGGGGCAGGGCAGCAGAGGTGCCTCCTTTGCCTGGTGAGAGCAGCCAGGGGTGGAAGCTGGGTGGCACAGCTCCAGGGCTGGCACCAGCCTGCATCCCACTGCCAGGCCATCCTGTGGGCTGGGAAGTATTTGCAGAGTCTCTCAGGCAAGCCCTGGCAGCCTCACGGCTGCGTGGCCTGGCTACCTCACTGCTGTCAAATGGTGGACAACCGCAATGCTCAGCTGGGGAGAAACATCTCCTCACAAAGAATGCTTAGTACCCTTGCATGTGTTAATTACTTTACAGCCTCTTGCCATAAGCAGTTTAATGTTTGCTTTTCTGGGGTTAGAGGGGCCAAGAGTTTAGAACTGTGTCTAAGAGACACACAGGAAGGTGCCTGTCCCTGCGCAGGACTTGCACAGAGTAAAGCAGAACCAAGCATGATTCAGACAGGCTGGATCTTCCAGGCGGGGAAACTGAGTCACAGAATAGTTCAGCAATACTAAGTTAAGCTACATCCAATATAGCACCAAGTCTGAGGACTACAGTGTATTAAAAGCATACCCAGCTTCTGAATCACAGGTCTGGGTCCTTTGCTAGTAGAAACGCTGCTAGATGATCGCAGGGACTTTGCATGCTTGCAGAGATTTTTAAATGACAAAGCAGGAAAGAAATAAGAATTAATTCTTGTGGTTACTGACATTAGCCTTTCTGTTCAATGGAAATAACATCCCTGCTTCATTCCCTTACATAGTTAACATCATCATGGACATCTTTGAGCAGCCTGTTGTGTTTAGATATGTAAAATACTGTGAGTCCAAAACCTTGGGTCGCAAGCCCAGGTTTGCAAATGGAAGACAGTTTGTCAACTGGAAAGTGGAAGTAGGATTGTGAGGAAAAAGATTGGGAATTTCTAACCTCACATGAATATTTTATATAAACCTTAAAGAAAAAAAAATGGCATAAGGAACCAGATGACAAAACCAAAACAAATCAATAAATACATCCTAAATACACTTTTATTTATGAAAATATTAAACCTTGTTTATATGATAGAATAACCAAACTGAAAGAAAACCTTATTACTTGCAAATTTGTATGTGTGATGCAGCTGTGGGGAGACAAACCCATTCTTGAGTGACTAGATATATTTCTTCTGCTTTCCTCCATTTCTTTTAAGCCTTAATGAGAGCCAGATGTTTCTTATTTCCTTTCTTTTTTGTTTTCAAGCCTGAATAAAGTGCGGTGCCAGCAGTAAACACCATCTTTGACATTTTTTTATGTGTCAACTGCATCTAGCTGAGTCGGAGTGACAAAACAGTAAAATTCCAGCAAAGCAGTGCAAGCTTTCACTCCTGCTGTCATTCCCATCGGGAGTGGGAAATGGGCGCTATTGCTTCTGGGGCTGCTGCACAGGATCCATAAAAATCTCGGAGTGTGTCTGAGAACCTTGTCCCTGGTAAATAACACCGGAGGCAGACTGGTATGCTGTATACCATGAATGCATCTTCCCCTCCCGTAGTCTTAGAGTGCTGGGAGTGATTTCTAGTTGCTTACTGGCTACTCGGTTGTATAGATCTGCAGTCTATTTTCCATTTCTTCTTTCTGCTCCTCAGGGAGGCAATGACTAGTAACCACAGTATGTAGACATAACCGTTTCCACTCCAATTTCATGCCCTGACTGTGATATTGACCTCTTAGGTGCCATCCCCTGCAGAATATTCTGTCATTAAACAGCAGTGGTCTATATGTGAGAGTTTTCTTTCTGAATCAAATTGCAAGTTATGCTGTAGTATTTATAATTATGTTTTTCAACTACTTTAAAATGTATTTTCATTGATAGAAGTGTATCAAATATAGAGAACTGTGAACTGCAACTATTACATAGCAAGGTTTTAGAAATTACTGTTCTGAAAAGTCATCTGAGGACTAGTTATGCCTTGTATGATAAATATTAGGCTTTTCACTCCCACATATTTTGAGTAACCACATATTTTACCTAGAATAGATTTTAAAGGCAAGTACCCAGCAGTTTTCCAGTTGTCTTTATCCCTTTTAACAGATGTGCTGTTGTTGCACACTCCTTAGGAGTCAGGCTTGCTTCCACTACTGCACATGCTAAAGGGCTTTTTGGATAAAAAACTATTCTGTTTTCTTCCACCAGCTTCTGTACCAGTAACTCCTACCCCAGCTCCTGTACTTCAGAGGAACTAAACCATGTGGGAGGAGGGCATTAAGGTACCAGATACACCAAAGTTTTCTAGTGCCTCAGTTTTAAGGATGAATGAACCTGTAGGATTGAACTTCCTTGCTGCCAAATTTACTCTTAGTTCAAGCTAGGAAACTTCCTGGTCTGGTGTGGCCCTCTGATTATTATCCACTCCTGGTTGTGCAAGTGGGCAGTGATAAGGTTGCAGACAGAAGTCCAAAAGCCATTAAAAAGGGCTTCGGGGCACCGGGGCGACTGGTCGAGGGATCAG